>JBBPRI010000138.1:0-52246 GCA_038092955.1 Boletus pseudo-olivaceus | reverse complement strand
GCTTCGGTAACATATACTCAGTCAGTGATAGCAGTGATCATATGCCTTTGTAAATACCCACACATTCTAATCCGACCTTGATGACCTCCTTATACTCTATTGGCCTCCCCACGTCGCATATTTCATGTAATTACAACGGGGCACATCCATGTATTCATGGACATTGTCCCGCATGTAGTATGAGAGCACCCCCCGCTCCCCCTCAACCGGACTGACTCCATGTTCTAGCATTTGTCCCGAGAGAGCGATCACAGTGCCGGGCTCATACCGAAGCCGATGCTTTATCATTGGGATCACGAAATCGAGCTCGGTGTAGTCGCCGACCGAGATAAGAAGGTCCAACTACTGAGGCCTACCATTGATGTCGGTGTGAAAGGGGCTCACTCAGTTGGCCATGACGGACACGACATTGTAAACAGATGACCACAAAGGGAATATATCCCTTAGGTCAGGGTCCTCCTGCGTGGTCACCCAGTTACCGAGCTTAACCCATGCCTCGCGACCCATCTCATACATTTCGGGATGCATGATTGCGACTGATGCTGCCAGGAGGGCCGCATGTTCTTCCATAGCAATTAACCACTTGCGCGTGCCGCTTTCGCCCCTGGTGGCCTTTAACAATGCCGAGACCTCGAGTGGGCCGTTTTGTCCCTGTGTCCCGGACATGTAAGTTTACTAAAGGCAGGTGATTGTAGTAAACACTGACATTTCAACCCTGTTGAAACCAAGCCGGGGATAGGTTGATCGCCCCTCGCAGCTTTGCTGTCGGGTGGAAGTTGGCCGGAGAGGTTCGCCACTGCTGAGAGTTCCCAGCGATGCTGGAGGAAAGAGCCTCGGACAGCAGTGGCAGCTGTTCCCAGATATATTCCTTGTTCGATCCGTCGGTGAGATGGTCGGGGGACTCTGGGACACACTCACTTGATTCGGCTCACTGATCGCACCCGGTAAGTACCAAAGTAGGACGTAGCCTGAACGATCGGTGATGACAGCGGGTTCAGCCAGTTCTCCATATGCCTGAGTATCGGCATCCGATGGCGTCGATGAATTCGCCCTCCTCTTCATTCGTTCACCGAGCCGAATGATGTCGACATCGCTGATTGTCACTGGGTGAGAATTAGTAGGGTATGATTATATGTACGAACCATACCTTTGTTTCGGTAGGCCCTTGCAATAATGCCGACCATCCTGTTTGCCTCACAAACGGTCTGCATCGGAATCTGTGGGTGTGGAATGTCTTTCAGCAGAGTGTCATCGGTAGGCAGCAGGGCTGTCCGAAATCTTGCCACCATATAGGCGGCTAATTGATCGGTATATGATATCGCCCGATGATTGGGAATTTCGGTGGAGTTCATGGAGGAGGGGAAGAAGATCTGGGCAAGCTGGCGAATGCATGACTCTGGCGATATATGGGGTTGCAGGTTCGCACGGAAACTGACGTTTCACATATTGGTCTGGATTTGGGACCTTGTTCACAGGCCGAGCCGAATTGATCCTGAATGGCACAAATGCATAAGGTATGGCATCATCCCTGCATACGAGTCGCATCGCACACACGTTGCTCAGCCCCCTTTGTATCCATAGCATAAATGAGTCATAGTATGTATCATGTATTTTAATCGGGTGTTACTTCGGCCGCCCGTATACATTAAAGGGAGGAAACACCGAACCTGCTCGGTCCCATCGAGTACATCGAGGTAAGTCACATAGCCACTTCTCGATCGCCTTAAATACATCAGCTCGGTCCCCTCGTATCCATCGAGGTCGGTCACACTCACACAGCTCGGTCCTCTCGTATACATCGAGGCGACTCACATTCACCCCGTTCGGTCCCTTCGTATGCATCGAGGTGTGTTAGCCCCACCCTGTTCGGTCCCCTCGTATGCATCGAGGTGAGTCACATTCGCACTGCTCGGTCTGTTCATAGCCACCGAGATATGTTACCCCCACCCTGTTCGGTCCCCTCGTATACATCGAGGTGTGTTACCCCCACCCTGTTCGGTCTCCTCGTATACATCGAGGTGACTCACACTCACCCCGTTCGGTCCCTTCGTATACATCGAGGTCGGTCACACTCACACTGCTCGGTCCCCTCGTATCCATCGAGGTCGGTCACACTCACCCTGGCCGGTCCCCTCGTATACATCGAGGCGACTCACACTCACCCCATTCGGTCCCTTCGTATACATCGAGGTATGTTACCCCCACCCCGCTCAGTCCCTTCGTATACATCGAAGTGTGTTACCCCCACCCTGGTCGGTCCCCTCGTATCCATCGAGGTCGGTCACACGCACACTGCTCGGTCACCTCGTATCCATCGGGGTCGGTCACACGCACACAGGTCGATCCCCTCATATACATCGAGGTGACTCAGACTCACCCTGTTCGGTCCCTTCGTATCCATCGAAGTATGTTACACCCACCGTGGTCGGTCCCCTCGTATACATCGAGGCGACTCACACTCACCCCATTTGGTCCCTTCGTATACATCGAGGTATGTTACCCCCACCCCGCTCAGTCCCTTCGTATACACCGAAGTGTGTTACCCCCACCCTGGTCGGTCCCCTCGTATCCATCGAGGTCGGTCACACTCACACCGCTCGGTCCCCTCGTATCCATTGAGGTTGGTCACGCGCACACTGCTCGGTCCCCTCATATCCATCGAGGTAACTCACACTTACCCTGTTCGGTCCCTTCGTATCCATCGAGGTATGTTACCCCCACCCCGCTCGGTCTCTTCATAGATATCGAAGTATGTTACCCCGACCCTGGTCGGTCCCCTCGTATCCATTGAGGTCAGTCACACTCACACTGCTCGGTCCCCTCATATCCATCGAGGTCAGTCTGACTCACCCCGCTTGGGGCCCTTTCGTATCTCTCGATGCCTAGTCTATTGATCCTTTCCAGGGCCTTCCGTATCCTACGCATGTATATATGTATCACTTGGGCCCGACTGTGTCTCACGTGTCTCATATATCTCGGGCCCGCCTAGGTATCATCTGTATATGTCAGGTCTTCTGCAAGCAGGCTCACCGTGTGCTACATGCAAATTTGACTGCATTATGTGGTCAGTGGCTGTCAGCGCCTACTTTGAACACCATTTTTAAAGAAGTGCCTCTTACTGTAGATTTGTGAGACGCGCCTGATCGAATCGTGGGAATATTTTGGCCATGTAATTACTGTTGAACGCAAGCCTCTCCTGTCCCATATTCACTTGCAGGCAAACATCTTTAGTGCTCGTCCCACAGAAGGAAAGCACTAAAAGACTTTCTAGCATGCAAGCCCCAAGGTGTTCCCAAACCCCGATGAGTCAGTACTCGTGTCCATTGCACAATGCGTTTAATGACAAGATATTTCCCAGGAGCCGGGGACGTGGCGCACACGATTTCATTTGACTTGTATGTCATTGTTGAACGCGGGTGTTCCAAAAGTAGCTCGACATCCGCGCGGGTTGAACATCGAACAGTGGAAAAGTCCACCATCCTCACGAACCGAACCTGATGAACACAACCCACGATCCGTAATTTATCGCTCTTGTTCCACCCGATGATTTACTGGATTGCAATATGCTCCCTGTATTTCTCGCCAACAGCTCTTGCGCAATACACCCCATCCCCGAGGCGAGTATTCCCACCACCCCATCTGTACGACTGGCACTTATTCGCAATAGATGGGCACAAGCAGTCGCTCTCTTGGAGAGCACGCTATACGTTCATGGCGGACTGAGCGATCCGTTCAACTCCTATTCATACAGCTCTGCACCAGAGATTTCCGACCTATTAGTCCTCGATCTCTCCACATCCTTTAATTCTTCGTCTCCACCGTGGCAGCTTTTCTCCAGTAACCCATCACCTGCCCTTGCTTGGCATACATTGTCCGCGTTCTACCCCACCGAGCTTTTGATCTTCGGAGGTCAACCAGACCTCAATTCTTTGACAGTTCTCACAACCCTCAACGACTCGTCAGGTCTACTCTTGACCTCCAACCAGTCCAGTCCCTCTTTCCTCATGGAACCACAGAATTGGGCGAATGAACCCATCCGCAGGATTCGTCACTCCTCATCCTATACAAGCGGCAAGGTGTGGATTATTGGCGGCGAGAAGGCGGATGGTTCTGGAAATGCATTCAGTGAACACTACTCATTCACCCCATCCGGTCCAGAGTTCGCCCAGTTGCCATCATCGAGCAGCGCACCGCCCGATATTTATGGTCACGCCTCGCTCGTGCTACCAGATGGACGTCTCCTCGTCTTCGGGGGATACTGCGCGTCGTGCTCCGAGCTCGTGCCCATGGACACGGTATGGTCGTTGAACACCACACAAAATCCGCCTGTCTGGGAGAAGCTTCCCATCTCAAACAAATCATTGCCGAATCCCCGTCGTGACTTCGCTGCGGTCGTCCTTTCCAATGGCCAGGCCCTTATCCATGGAGGCGGCGACGCGCAGCTCCAGGCAACGTACAGCGATGGCTGGATCTTGGACACCGGCCAGAACCCCATGGTCTGGTATAGTGTTGCCGCGCTCGCACAGATAGGTCAAAGGAAAGACCACTTTGCCGTCCAAGCAGGTGGTTATGTGTTATTCTGCTTTGGTGAGTTGCACGAACCGCATGATCATGACGGTGGCCACTCATATCATTCGTGATAGGATATGGTTCCTCCTCTCCGGCATCCTCATCCTTATTCATATACAATCCTGCGACGTCCTCCATGGTTACGTCTTACACTGCACCTTCTCCTGGCTCAACGCCTGCCATTACTTCATTGCCGGCGCCTACACAGACAGGTTCAAACCCCAATTCTAATGGAGGAACAGGCACTGGTTCTCCCGGAGGCTCATCAAGTTCACCCTCGTACACTTCCGGTTCATCCTCTGGCTCAAGCAGCCGTGCCCTTGCTATCGCACTCGGGACGACATTTGGGATCCTTGTGCTTGTCGCAGGTGGACTTGCAGCGATATTCTACATGAAACGAGTGCATCTTCGTAACAGAAGGACAGCTAGAAGGTTTTTCCCGCTTGCAGATGACCCCGAATTCTCGTCGTCAGAGAGATCGGTGGACAGTGCTACACCAGGGGCAGCACACCTCGATGGTCGGACCAATGAAAGGGTCGGGTGGGCTGATAGCCCAGGTATGATAACGGATATTCTCGCACACCTCGGCGTCAGCAAATTTAACTCCAAGCCGCGTCAGCCCCGGAAGGACATGTTTGCAGACGACGACGCTAGATCGCTTGGCTGGGCTGGATATTCGAACACCGTACAGAGACAGGGCAGTGAAGGGACAAGCGTCTGGTCCCTCCGCTCTGTGGGTGCCTTGGTGCGCGGGGTGGTGGGCCGCGAGCCTAGCGGACCTGGAGTAGATCAAGGGGATCATGAGTGGGAGAAGATCGGTCATCTCCGTGAGGGGGGGCGAGAAGGTTTAATTCGTGAAGGAAGTCTTCACCGCGAATATTTTTCGCATCCGACCCACCGGAGAGACGGAAGTTTCTGGTCATATACTGATTCCTTCGAGGACCCTCTCCAGGACGACGAATATGATGATCTCAATTTACGCCCTGGCATTCCCGAGAAGGACGCAGATTATGACGATTCTCTTCCGAGAAGTGATGAAACTGACGATTTTGAGTGGACCGCCTTGACTCCTCAAGATTCCGTTTGGCCCTTCTCTGTACGCTCACGTATGCTCACCCCCCTCAGAGAAGTTTCTCACACGTCCCTCTCGGATCCTTCCAATTCGCTTCCGCCTCTACAAGAACCTTCGCACGCAAAAATAACCTGTGGTGCGGACGATGCCGCGCTCTCCCCACCACCCAGCATCTCTCCAACAACACGTAGTCCTACTACTTCATGTCTCTCTGATCCGCACCCCATTACATCCGCACCTCGATACTCGACTGTGTCAAGTTCCACCTTGTCTCATTCACCATCTCTATCTCGTCCTGACAACTGGTGGTCACGTTTAACGAAATCCCCACTCCTTGATCGTCGCTCGTCGATCACATCATCCAAGCCGTTGGATTTCAGAGACCCAACGCCCGCCCCTCCGTTCATCCCGCTAGAAGAAGAAACGAAGCAAATTTTACCCACTCCTGCGCGTTCCAACGATACACCTACTGATATACCTGTCGAACACGGTAGATCATTATCTTCCGCTCACAGCGGACGTACGGCGAATACCGATTCCGCGGAGCACCTTGGGGGCAGCTATGACGTGGTTCAGCGTCTCGCATCTGATGGGTCAAGTTCGCGGCGCGTGCCATCGCTGGGTTCATCGGAAATAACCGAACAAATGATGTTTGCTGTTGACAACCATGCGCTTGCCGAGATCTCTTCAAGCGGTTCACCCCACGTTGACCCGCCACGCTCAATATTAGCATCAGTTGGCCCTGCTATGTCCATGGACGTAGAGATGCCTTTTGAACCTCTGACGTCACCAAAATCTATTCTGACATCCTCAGAGAAGGGTGCCATCGTGACCAGTAGAGTTAGAGCATACGAGCGCATGTTGTCTCAAGAATTAGAATCGCAGCAAATTTCTCCCCCTCGAAACACCCGCCGTCGTGAAGAAGTACCATCACGGACGCGACCGACGATACAGTACGGCGTCGCTCCGCGTGCCTCGTTGTTTATCGCCAACCCCGATCGTGGACGTATCTTGTGACGCTTTGTTCTCTACTGCTACGACCTGAATTTACCCAGTGCGAGGATTGTAGGTCACTGTGTGTACCATGCTGTGTTATATTGTATCGGACGAAAGTGTGTGTATTCTTTTGCTTTCTATAAACTTGTTACCTCGATACCCTCTAGATTCCCCGTTGTACGTGTTGGACCCTCGTGAATCAAAGTGACTTCGCATTTCAGGATGTCTCATGAGAACAAACCGAATGAATAACAAAGATTTGTCTTGCGTTACTTTCGCAGCCGCTGCTCATGTACAAATCAAGCCAAACGCCCAGACGGCGAAGGCAAACGAGAGTAGTGACTGCTGCGATGCACTGCCGGCGGCCATTCTTATTCAGCGACAGCGGACCGGGATCCTTTCTGTTTGTATGGTGCCTGGCAACTGGGAGAATAACTACGGACGCCCATGTGGATGGGGGTTAACAAAGATCAGGGATGCGGCAAAAACGAACCCTGTAATCGGGCCACCGCTCGAAACCTGAGTCGCCGGGTCTGCCATCTAGGGAGGAGGGGGAGCCACCTGACGGATGGCTCGATGGAATTACCGCTACAATTCTACCGCGAAGCAACCCTGTGAACATGAGCGACCAAGTACGATGGCCTAATGGACCGGCCTGCGCGATAAGTCAAGACGGAGATCAGGCCGTGCCGACTCGAGAATAGAAAACCCATGTGCTTCTTATCCCTGTGTTGGGGTGTGAATGCATAATGATGGAACGCAGAAGATTTTTTTTTTTCCTTTCATTATGACGGCCTGGGATCCGCGCGCAGGTCAACAACGTCGGTACACATGATCCCTACCCAGCTGAGAAAAAAAGATAACATCACAAAGACCAGCGGGCATCCTCTCAGGTCCCATAGGCAAGGTGTGCCAGGTGTAAAGCACGAGTCGACGAGAGTTTTTGATAAATTTGAGTTGCGACGGTAAAAAAATAAAAAATAAAAAAATATGATGATCGGGGATGGTCACACGAACGGTCTGACGGCACTGGCAAGCGCCGTCTGAGTCCCATGCGCAGGGAAGCCTTTTCGCACTGGTGCACTGAGGGGGGAGAGAACATGACGTATATATGGACCTGCACATGCTACTTTGTCGGCAAAACTTGAGAGTTTCACCCATATCAGAAGGCCATTTAATAAACCGATTCACATCGGCTGTTGCCCTGCCATGCTGTATGAAGCCGTGTGATGCTATGAGCTTGTTTATTTCAAAAAGTACGTACTTCTCGTCCGTTGACGTGCTGTGCGATGTGGCTGGCGTGGAAGGCCATCCCGATAAAGTCTAGCGTCCACTGCATCTAAATGTAGACGGACGGTCGAAAGGAGCGAAAAAGGGGCGCTTAAGCTCCGAAGAAGAGACAGGGCACGAAAAACTTACAAATCTAGGGTTCAACGTGCAGCACGTCCACGAGGACGTCAGTCACTTGCAGAGAAGATACGATGCATGATGCTGTCACGCGCTGGATACCCAACACCGATAGTTGCGAGAGACTGTTCCGCTGAGTCGTTGTCGGATCCGGGGTGAGATGGGGTGGCAATTGCGCAAATAACGATTCCAAGATTGTGGCAGTTGTTGTCGAGAAGGACACACCCCAAGCGATAAGGCACCGACGTGGGAAGTACTCACCGGCCACCGTATCTAGGAACCTCACTTGTTCGAGGTACATAGATCGGAGGTCTAGGTGCTCACAAGGAAAGTTGGCCACTTGGTACTTACCCAGAGTGTACTAGACCACTGAGTAACAAGCCTCTCTGATTGGCATTTGCCAACAACAATTCTAGCTCGGTATACCACGTCACCGGCGGCGTCGCCGCTTCTGTGGTGTGGGAATGGTCAAATTAATTGATTGAGCGAATCGAGAGAGACAACGGGGGGAGCAAACCGTACCAAGTATTGGTGTTCATTAATTGCCATGGTTCGCAAAACATATAGACTCACAGCAGTGAACCTCGTTGCATGACCACATTATCCGAACAATAATTCAACTGACGACCTAACAAGGTTCTTACCTAATGGTTGACGTGGATGCTGTATCCTTTGCAGGGGCCGACTGCCAACATTGGCAGGCTTGAAATTGCAGTATCGGAGGCATTGCAAGCCGCGCATGTTTGTCACTGATCTCACTCTCTACGCTTCACCCTATCGGCCAACCCTTACCGGCGAACTTGGACCGACTCGAAGCCTGTTCCAGAACGAAATATAATATTTCCCTGCAAGTACTTGAACTATGCCTTGATTAGGAAAGCTGGGCGACTGGAGCCGTTAGACGAGGTCCTCGAACACCCCTTCGCCAACGATGTGGTACAGACGCCGGGGTGTTATCTGCCTCGTGTTGGAACAGTGGATAGACCTGTCCAAACACATGACTTTCCTGCTGTCCAGCTCTGCCTTGTTCAGGCCATGGGCCCATGCTGCGCGCTGGAATTGAATGCACTCTACACACGATGTCACCGGTGGTTTGACCACGACGGGCCCAACAACTAACTTGGATGTATCCCTACATGTGCTTACTCATACAGCGCGAGCAACCTCGTCTACTCCTCGAGTTCTTGGAGCAGCTTCTTGAGCTCCTCGGACTTTTGTGTGATGTTGCCGAGGTCCTGTAATCGAGCCCGACTGTCAGGTAAATCCATATAAGATAACGGGATAATCTTACCCCGACAAGCAACTCGACGTATTTAGCCTGAGCGTCTTCCTTGCTCGTGCCCTTGACACCATTCCAGGCATCCCTACAGTGACATATGAAATTGAGCATGGCCACAGAGAAACGGAGAACGTTTTGACCATTTAGCCTTTCCTAAGAAATCCAGCATGCCTGGTCTCGCAATGTTCACATCACCCTCGTTTGCTGGATGTGGCATTCAGAGAGGTTCGACATCGACTTTCCAACACACGAACCTTGCTTGTAGTATGCGTAATACTACACGAACGTTTGATCAGCCAATCGCATTGATCTCGAAGAGAACACCCACTGCTTACCTTGAGCTTAGTGCCCTGGTCAGGCTGGTAAGCGCCGTCCTTGGGGAGACTCTGGACGTACTGGACGGCCTTGTCGAACTTTTCCTTGACGGACAATGTCATGGTTGAGGTGCAAGATAGTGACACTGGTGGTTGTCGTCGGACAACTTGGGCTGAAATACGACGAATCGGGGCTTTATCTGATCTCAACGACTCAGTTCTCGATTGGGAATGTCATTATCTTATCACCAGTGTGGTTTCAGTTGGACAAGCAGCGCTCCCAAACGATTGACAAGCAAGCACTCGCATGTTTCGTTACTACTATCGACCGAGTCTAGCATTGTGTGCAATTACTGGGTCCGAGCGTCGCGGTCTTGGATTCGGAGAGCTATCTGGTATCCATTGTGTCGTGACGAGTCACGTATGTGACAGGGCGTGTCTAACAGTTGCATCCATACACTACTACGAGACAAGACAGCGCTCGATTGCAACCAAGCGTTTGTCCTGCTGCGCTTAAACCATGTCGCCCTCGGCAGCAGCACCGCCTTCTCCACAAGAGATACAAAGGAAACTCTCTGTACACTCCACGGCCGCCAAGCCCAAGAAGGTGTGATCCATCACTCTCTCTCATCCTCGATACCTTCTTCTGATCTGGGAGTCGCAGAGTCCACCAGTCGCGCAGGCACATGTATCTGGAACAGAGTCAGATTCGGATTCACCAGATTTGGCGTCTCCCACACATTCACAATCGATGAGTTCTACTGGAGCATTGCTCTCTGGCAGCGGCTCACAACCACCACTCTCCTCGATCGCGGAGCGTACATCGGGCAGCGGCGAGGAGTCTGAAGAAGACGACGAGGAAGAGGAAGGGCCGTGGAGGACGGCGGACAAGTCCCAGCGCATTGAGGACTCCGTGAACGAAGGCGTCATCAAGTCTGGCTATCTCTGGAAGAAGGGCGAGCGGCGCAAGGTCAGTGTGTCCTAAGCGCTCATGTATTGCTTAATCTGGATGTTATTGTAGACCTGGAAGAAGAGATGGTTTGTATTACGACCAGCACATCTGGCATACTACAAGACCTCTGCAGAGTACCAACTTCTTCGACTGCTCAATCTGAGCGATGTCCACTCGTGTACACAAGTCGTGTTGAAGAAGCATCCGTACACTTTCGGGGTTGTCACATCTGTCAGAACATTTTATCTTCAGGCACAGAGCCCCGAAGAAGTACAACGATGGGTGGCGGCCATTCAGGATGCACGCGAGACCCTCATGATGACTTCGACTCAAACGTCGCTGAATACGCCGGTCATGATACCAGAGGCCCAAGCGATGCTCAGTCGCAGTGCCACCATAACACCACCTCCCATCCACCCGTTGCATGCCCAAAATATCACATCTTCCGACTCGGAGGATGTCTCGCCGAGTGCTCAGCGGACAGAGTCGACGTCTTCGCAGAATCGACCGACGATTGGTTCCTCGCCTAGTCGGCCACCTGGTCCGCTGAGAGATGCGATTGTAAAGATAGTTGTGTCCGGGTACTTGATGAAATGCGGTTCGAAACGACATAATTGGCGCAAACGATGGTTCGTGCTATACGGAGAAAGATTAGTTTATTCCGCAAGTCACATGGTGGGTTGGATTGGACTGATGGGAGACGCACGGCTGACGTGTGCACGTTGCATCGGATGTTGGCAGGACACGAAACCGCACGGGGAGTTCTCTGTCTCTGAGATCCTGGACGCTTTAGAGTTCGATATGCAGTCACACAGACACGGTGGAGGGATTCCTCCGCCGGTCATGAGTGCACAAGCATCCGGGGGGTCACCGGACAACCGAAAATACCCATGTGGGCCGTATACGTTCAAGATAGTGACGACGAAACGGACGTTGTTGTTGTGCGCGCCGAGCGAGGAGGAGGAGATCAAGTGGCTGAGTGCGGTCCGGGCGCTGATAGCGAGGCGAACAGGCGCTGGGGTTGTCCCTGGAGATCTGAGCGGAAACCAGGCCTCGAAGCCGGCGGGTTGCGGGGGCGAGGCAGGGCAAGGGGGAGGGACGTCGAGCAGCGGACTGAGACATAAGGTCAGGAACCTGAGCGTTAGTGGACCGAGCAGTGCTCCCATATCGGACGGATAGATGGACAAGTGACGGCATTATCTACCGAGGGTCAGTTGTGCTTGAGTTGTAATTGTACCGCTCACTCCCACGTCAGGAATATGGGCCATGTCACGGGTACCCTGGTCGGATGTTCGGTAGTACGTATGTGTGTATTGCTTTATTGGTGTATGTGGGACTGTGTGCTGTGGAGGAGAAGGCTGCGGCTTCGTGAGGATGAAATGGCAAATGTTTGATGAATGATGGGGAAGACGAACTTTGTCGGTGGACGTGTTTGATAAGTGGCGTATCGGCACAGCTGCGACAAGCGCGGAAGTTGACCGGACCAATTCGAGACATAGTGGCTGTTTTTGGGGGTCTATCCCGGGCACCCAAGTGAATGCCGACGAACTCTCCCAATATTCTCCGACACGAGCGGCAGGGGAGGAGAGCGCGCGTGTACCGTTAGCCATCTCGAAAACCATCACCACACGCCGTCTGACTGCGGGGGGATGTGAAAGTGGCGGTGGGAGAGACGAGGGTGGGGAGGACGGGATCAAATGACCCCCGTTTGAAAATCGGGGTGCCGGCAAGTGAGGACCCCGAAACTCGCTTGTGTTAACAGACCACCAAGTCCTTTCCCGCTCTCCTCGTACGTTACTTATACCTTGGCCCTATGCCTCCAATGCCTCCCTCATCCCTGCTCCTCTCTCTCTTCTGACAAGTATATATCTCTTATTCCTTCTCTCCTTCCTTTCCCCCACTTTCCGCTCTCTTTTTCTCGAATGCCCCCTGCACCCAAGTCCCCACAGCCAAGGAGACCCGGAGCGCCAAAAACAAAAGGCGCTGTACGCGCCAAGTCCGGCTGTTACACCTGCAGAATCCGTCGCAAGGTCCCCTCTCTCCTCCACATCCCCACCCCCACCCCTAACCTGACCTTGCCACCCAGAAATGTGACGAGCAGATGAATACCGATGGGAGCTGCTCCACTTGTGTTCGCCTCCGTCTTCAATGCCTCGGCTTCGGTGCCAAACGTCCAGAATGGTTGCGGGTAATATTCCTCTTTTTCCCTCCCATTTACACACCATCTCATATCTCCCAGGAGACCCGCAACGTCCTCGACCTGCGCGAAAAGATCAAGACCTTCCTCGCATCCCAAGGGATGATCAAGGGCCACTCCGGCTCCGCCCCCCGTGCCGTCGAACATGAGCCGCAGATATTAACCTTGTCAGCCGATTATCCATCCCCGAGCAACAGCCCCCAGACCCCCACCCTCTCCATTCCCTCTACCAACGATGAACGTCCCTCCTCATATCCTCTTCGCACGGACCGTTACCCCGATAATGATCGTAAGGCCCACCTGTATCACTCCATCTTTCCTCCCTAACCCTCTCTCAGGTTTACCCGTCATGCACGAACTAAGCCCCGACTCTCCTCTGGAACGAAGTGAATACCCCGAAGTCCTCCTTCCTGCTGTGTCATATTCTTCGCCTCCTCTTAACAATAGCTTAGATTCATGTAAGACCTCGTATCGTTACTAAGTATTTGTATGTATAATAGTGCTCAATGCCCTCCTTGCAGGGTCAAACCATTCAATCGCTCTCCAACGCCCGCATATCAGCGGCTTTTCAAGCTTGTATACTGCTACCGTTCTGCACGAGGACGAAGACTTGGATATCGCCTCTTCGGCCTACTCGTTGACCTCCACACCTACCTTCGATCGATATCCTTGGTTGGTCGACAATCGCCAGAATGCCGCCCTGGGCTACTATATGAAACACGTCCTTCGCATGCAATACATTCATGCAAACGACAACCTCGACAATATCATCTGGAGGTTGATCCATACATGTGACAGTGCTCGCCAAGCGGCCTGTCTGCTCGCCGAGCTCCATCGCAAGAGCACTCAAAGAGACAGACTCGGCATCATCGAACCAGAAGATGTAGAGGTCTTGGGGCGCATGCAGATGGTCTCTTTCAAGGGCCCCTTGACGGAAGGAGACGCCCTTGCAGGATTGTGTATCGTGTCCTACTTTCTCTTCAGTGGTGGGAAAGGCCAATGGCAAACCTTCCTCGATGCTGCCTGCGAATATGCCCTCTCTGTCCTCAACGATCCTCGCTGGGGAGGTCCGCGCAGAGTCCTCCTTTGCTGTTCAGAGAGCCTCCGCTTCATCATCAAAACATCGATCTGGTTTGATGTCCTTGCGTCGGCCACGCTCGTCAGAGAGCCATACTTCTTGGACGTCATTCGAGAACTGTTTGCTCCACAGACTGCCTTTTTTGATGATGAGCCCGTAGCTCTGATGGCGGAGTACTCGATGATGTCCGTTATGGGCTGCGAGAACCACATCGTGCTCGCCCTCGCGGAGATTGCCAGCTTGGCCAACTGGAAGGAAGCCCATGTCAAGGCTGGCAGCCTTAGCGTCAAAGAACTGGTTAAGCGCGGCCATAGGATAGAGGAGATTTTGAAAAAACCCAGCTCTTACCCGGACGAATTTGGTTTCGACGCTGGGGAGAAAGCACGTGCGCAGCAGCGCCGTCTTACTTCAGAAGTCTTTCGCGCATCGGCACATGTCTACCTTCACTCCGTCGTTTCTGGTGACTTTCCGCGATGTCCAGAAATCATCGAAGCGGTGAACGACACGGTGAAATGCTTAATGGCGGCCGAGGATGGCCCCACTGGCCGTGCGGTGGTCCGAAGCGTCGTTTTCAGCATTTGCATCGGCGGCTGTCTGACCGAGGATCACGCTCACCAAACCTACTTTTTAAAACGCCTCCAAGAGCAGCAGAGCCTTGCGCTCGGAAATTCTCAGCAGGTATCGTGTCTGATTCAAGAGGTCTGGCAACGACGGTCCCGAGGAGCCGTCGACTGGCGCCAGGTCCTGCGAGAGGCAGAAATGCTACTGGTATAGATGATGTCTATCTGTTATCGTTGGACTGTTAAAATTTTCTCTTGGTTTATCATGCTATCGAAATGGTCCTAGTCTCCCATTTTCCCCTGTTGTATGATTTCACCCCATCTGCATGTCTTACACCGCGAGCATTCTTTTTTACTGCTGGACACCGGGATGCTTGCTTGTACTGATTGGCTCATCATGGAAAATACCCCCCACTCCAAGCTGTACTCTTTACATGCTCTCTCACGAATTAATTTTTTTTCCGAATTGTAGGCCTGTCTACTGCTGCGTTTTTTTTGGACTGCCGGATGTGACAGGGGTATGATACAGCCGCATCCCCAAGATATGATCACCGCAATTATCCCGCATAGAGCAGCTCACGCTTGAGAAGAGTGTGCGGAACATGGACGCCACAGTCACGCTCCACTTCTCGTGGGAAGGGCTGGGACGGGCGAACTTGCACAGGCCTGTTCAACTAAAAGCTGTGGGTGACAATCGTAGCTGATGATGAGATCAGCGGCCGTTGGAGTTATTGTATACATTTGGCTTCCCGCGTACGTGAAGAGCCAGTTGCCTGGCAATCCGCATCAAAATGGATCATATCATCGGATGCGGCGAGGGTGTTCGTTCTGAACGCCAAGTATTAAGCTCTCTGTGGGTATTCTTTATGTAGTATGCTGGAGTTGGGTTTGTGGCGACTGCCATCCTGTGCTCGAGAGTGGTCGCAATCGGGTCGGAGAGAGACCACCTGGAACGCGTCGAGGTCATGGTTGAAACGATTGAGCTGAGCCGACCCCAGGGACCGGTCACGCCGGGGGGAAGCGGTGAACATGGGGTCAACACCACGGCTTGGTGACATATTTGCCACCTCACTACGTACACCCTGGCACCCTCCCTGAACCGAATCAAGGAGCCGGGTACTTTTTTCCATAACCGTTCTGGCGCAAGAAGATGCCCAGAGATGAGGCAGAGACTCGTAGTAATTTGCCGTGATGGCAATGTGTGCCTGTTTATAAGTGTCTAGAATTCTAGCCCACTGCGCCATTTGGGATTGGAAGGTGCTTGGGAGGCGAAATGAGTTGAAGGTTGCCAATGGTGGACGCCCAGCAGATCGCGGCGCATTGCAAAAATTTGATCCCCGTCATAGAAAGACTCAATCGAGGGACCGAAGGGGCCTACTAAATACGAATACATATTTAATGTCCCTATCTGCGACGAGTCGGAGACGACCTGGCCCCGGCATTCAAGGAACTGTACCCGCTGGTCTTCTCATCTCAGTCGGTGATATCTCGCGGGTCTTTCCCTTGTTCGTTTTATTATTATTATTATTTCTTTCATTTACCAAACTCGTCCGTTCAACCCTCCTTGTATTCCTCGCTACGCCGGAGGAACCGCACCACCGAAGCTTGCGATCCAAGAGTACTTGTGTGGGGATGGTCATCATCACCTGACGAAATGATCGGACTCTGGGGTTCGTGCTGGGCAGGGCAGAGACGGTATTAAAGTGAGTGGACGGATGTCAGCACACAACCAGCCCAATGCCTCGCGTTGATCGTATCCACTGCACGCCATGGCAGCACACGGGTTTCAGTACAACCGTTGCCGGGTATGGTATGAAGCAGCAGTATACATATCGGGTTTCGTGGGGTCAAAGATAGTACGCGGCTGTGAGTGGAAACGGCTATGATGAATTCCGGGACCCGAACATGCGTCGTCGTCGTCGTCGTCGTCGTCGTCGTAGTCGTATGTATATCGCGAGCTCAGCTTGGGATATTATCCGTGAATCATCTTGTAGGGATCGTATTTTGTACAGGGTGCGGACTCGGCTCTTCCCTCGCTTCCTCGTCATAGCCATGGAGCTCGGAGGCTTATCTAATGAGCTTGGGAGTGAGATGGGAACAGCGCCGTTTGCCCTTGATGATGGATACGTTAAAGGTTTGGATGAATGATTATTTCGAGAAGCATTCCCAAGCAGGCTCATCTGACACAATCTGCAGACTAAGTTACATCCATGGGTACAATCTAGACAATTGCGAGGGTAGTCACCCCGTGGTCGCAACTGGATCTGCACCGACGGGAACTTGCCATAGCCCGCTTTGCGGCGTTAGTACCCGACAGCCGTACCCAATTACTTCACGACCTACCAATATGGTTTCATGCACAGACTTCGGCCCCTTAGTCTTGTTCCTCTGGCTTGATCAGCTTCTTTAACCTGCCCCGTGGCAATGCCATCACGCCGCATTCTCCTTTGCGAGTCTGCCCAATCTATATCCCCGACTGCCTCATACCTTTCCCTCCATCGGCGATTTTCCTTCTTCATCTTCCGATCCCCTCGTCACCGCTTTCCCGACGACAATCCGCCTGTCACACTCGCTTTTTAATGTCAAGCTCTTTCCTAGATCCCCCTGACGCAGCGCTACTCACCCTCTGTGGTACAATGTCAAGGAACTCAAATTCTTCCAACGAGAGCCAGTCTCCCTCACCAGAAACACCATCCAGCAACACTTCCCCAGCCCTTCTAACCGCCTCACTCACCTCAAGACCCCCAGATGGACCAGACTCACTGAACATCACCTCCCGTGGAACACCCAACAAAACGTCCCTAGACCTTCCCCGGCCAGCGTCCGCAGGAAGGGGCGGGTGTTGGTTCGTATCCCCTCCCTTTCCTCATCCTTGTCACCACCTGACATATGTCCGGCCATCAGGACTTGTCGACTGCGCAGGAAAGTGAGTCGATCATTCGATGCTGTATTCTCTCCCTGACGAAGCCCTGCAAGAAATGCGACGAACAGCGCGAAGGCGACTCCTGTCATACATGCAGGCGGCTGCAAATCGAGTGTCTGGGGTGGGGAGTAAGACGTCCAGATTGGATGCGCGTGCGTGTCACCTCACATTTCTGCTGACATATATCGATTCCTCTCCAGGACAAGCGGGCCGTCGAAGCTTATAAAGCAGAAATCAAGGCAAAATTGACCCGAGCTGGCCTCATCCGTGGTCAACCACGTTCTTCTATAATACAGGCCACGTCCTCGTCCTCGTCGACAGTCTTTGCCACAGAACAATATCAGGGTCCTGTCAGCGGATCAACAATTCCTCCCTTCATCAATGATACTGGGGCACCTAATCTTACGATCGTCGACACCACCCAAGCACAGGGCCAAGGCGAAAGTCCAATGATGTCGATGTTTGGTGAGCAGTCCTCTGAGCATCAAGGCGTGTTCAATCACTAAGACAGAAATTCAGGGTTACCACTCAGCTCACCTTTCAATATGACCTTGCCGCTGAATGACCCGTCACTACCGCAGCTTACCACTCACTCGCCATACACACCATCCACGTCACTTTCTTCCTCGCAT
This sequence comes from Boletus pseudo-olivaceus, assembly GCA_038092955.1. Taxonomy (NCBI): domain Eukaryota; kingdom Fungi; phylum Basidiomycota; class Agaricomycetes; order Boletales; family Boletaceae; genus Boletus; species Boletus pseudo-olivaceus. Next base: position 34,267 of record JBBPRI010000138.1, on the reverse strand, counting down.
CCCTCACCACAAGATCTTGGGCTTTTTGACAGCGCCTTTGATAGCATCTCCCCACAGGCGCTCGGGTTTAGCCACGAGGCCACTGCATTATCAGCACACCCACTTCAAAGCGAGCACGTGTTCTACTATTTTGAGCATGTCAGAAAGTCACTCTTCGCCTTCACGGGCAACTCTACTGCCAATGCAATATACTCAGTAAGCTTACGTGACCAAAACCCAGACTTACCTGGAACTGAACTGACGAGCCAATATCACAGGTCGTATCCCAAAACCCGCAAGGTCCTTTGACGAACGCCATATGTGCCCTAGCCAGTCTGCATAACATGCGGATTCGTGCTGCCAGAGGACTAGAACCAGTAAACAGCACTCTGGAGAACTCGCCGGCAATAATATTTTATGATACTGCCCATGGACAGTTGTATAAATCTCGAGAAGGAGTGTTGACGGAAGGTGATACCAATGCTGCGCTGCACCTCCTCGGCTTCTCCTTATTTTCCGGAGGCGTGACTGACTGGCGGCCGATGCTTGATATCGCCAATGACTGGATGGTCCAAACTGGAATACCAACGCACGAGAACCCCAAACTGGCCATGATGAATATGAGCCAAGCTGCGCGGGTAGCGCTGAAAGCCACTATGGTGAGAGTGCACCTGAAACAACACCCAATTTATGGCTGATTCATCGTTAATAGTGGTTGGATGTCATGTCAACGATTACCCTACATACCATACCCAAACACTTGGCTTTCTATCGACGATTGTATCGGGGGGGAGGTGGCTTCTGGGCAGCTACTTCGGGTATGAGCGCCAAAGAAGACTCGGACCTTCGGGTGGAGAACCTTACTGGATGTCCGGACGAAGTGTTGCTTGGTATCGCCGAGATTTCCACTCTCTCGTGTTGGAAAACACAGGAGATGCGGAAAGGCTGCCTAAGCATGAAAGAGTTGATACGACGCGGAAACATCGTGGAGAGCCACCTTCGTTCATGCGAACCAATGTATTCCCGGGAACCCGATCACACTCCCCTGCACCCTGACCTCCCTGTTGGTGAGGACTTGAACTTGAAGGGAATTCCGGGAATTCCAGCCGTCGTCGACACGCGACAACTGGTGGCGAGTATATACCGGGAGGCAGCGCTCTTGTACCTGCACACAATATTGAGCGACCCAATTCCAGGTAGGGTGACGACAGTACATGAAAGATGAAACTTTGACTGACGGGTTTGCAGGTGTACCAGAAATCGTCCAGTCCATCGATAATGTCACCCAGCTTATACGTCAACTGCCGATGTCGGCGCTCGATCGGACACTGGTATTCCCAGTGTGTTTGGCAGGGTGCCTGACGGACGACCCAACGAAGCGGGAGATACTCAAAGCGAGGTTGGTCGGGCAGCAGAGCCACTTTGGGAATGTCCAACAGGCATTGATGGTCATGGAAACAGCCTGGCAGCGGCGGGATACGAGAGGAGGTGCAGTTGAATGGCGAGACCTTTTGCATGTTCAAGGGAGAAATCTGCTTTTGCTAGTCTGAGACTGGACGTAGACGATTAGCCCATTCACGCGTCTCTCTGGTTTTTAACCTACCCACCCTATATACCGTGATGGTTAAAGCGTTTAAGGTAGTAGTACATCGATAGTCGTTTCTACAGTTTCATATTAGCCATGTTATTAGTAGACAAGAGGAACTTACAAGCTCGAGAGGGTATGATGAGACCGGAAATTCTGAGCGGGAGACAAGTCTGGTGTGACGGCGTGGAGCTATATACCGAACACACGGAAATCGCGCCTACTGCGCACCCAATCAGATCCTGTCGGCAACGCGCATCAATCAGAGGCTTGCAACAGCGCCCATATATAAGCGGTGATATTATGTAATTCGATGTCGCTAAATAAGTCTACAAAATAAATTACCACGTGACCGACGCGTCGACAATTTGAACTTTGAACCGCGCAACGTGCTCTTCAACTTTTACTACCACATTCACTAGTCATGTTCAAAGGCATATTACCATTGAAAAGAGTACCTTCCTCCGAATTTACCATGGTCACCAATCTTGGTGACATCTCCAACGGAAAGGAGAACGTCCCAGATCCTGTCTCTGCAGTGCCAGCGAAGCCTCACAAAGAAAAGACAAAACACGAAAAGTCGAAATCAGTGAAAAACTTGCAGGACCCCCCAATCGAACCCGTAGTCACTAACCAGGCATTCGACAGACTCTTGGTCAGTGACATACCCACAAAAACCTTCCGAATTCTAACAAAAATCGAACAGGATGATCTGCAAATTCCACCTACTCTCCGTCCAAAGCTTGCCAACATCGATGCTACGGTGAAAGCTGCCATGCTCAAGTCATCTCAGGTCATGACGGTTAACTCGTCCACCGCTGCAGCGGACCTGTTCACCCCTCGTACAGTGCGCAAAGCGCGCAGCATCGAGTCCATAGCTTCTCATACACCCCTCTCTACAACGGATTCCGACAGCGAACCAAGGCGAGGCGGATTTTGGGGGTCCGCCCTTGCCGGCAACAGCACTACCAACCTCCATATCTCGGATAGTCCAGACAGATCTCATGGGAGAGGGGCATCGTTGGATGCCACACAAACGCTTTCTCGTGCACAAGCTCCTGTGATTCCCGTCGAACTTGTGTCCAGCAAATCTAAAGAGAAGGCGCTCGGGAAGGGGATGACCCCCGTCAAGTTTTGCAGCACCTTGACCTCGTCTTCCAGTACTACACTCGATATGGAAGTAGTCAGAAAGCTGAGACTCATGCTAAGAAACGAGGCAGCAAGGTAGCCTTGTTTTTCTGGTGAATGCTGGTTCACTTGTTTTAACTTGTTCCAGTTGGACAGAGGACTTCCTTCGCTCAGGAGGCTATAGCGCGTTGCTGACGAGGCTCAATGAAATTCTCGAAGTGGAATGGCGGTTAGTTCATTCCTGCGTCTCTTTTGGAACGCGACCTTGATCCAGATTCAAGTGAAGAGCAGCATGATGATCAAATGCTTCACGAGTTGTTGCGGTGCTTCAAAGCTCTTTCCACGTCCTTGATCGGATGCTTCGCCCTCCGAAGTTCCTGCCCAACGCCATTCGTCCAGTTGATCTCATTGCTCTACTCTGACAAGAGGCCCGGCAATGTGGCGACCCGTCAGCTGATCATTGAGCTGCTTCTTATCCTATTCGAAATCTATCCAACATCATCACTTCCCGCGTCTGGCGGGCGCCTTCGTCGTGAGGCATGGGAGTCATCAGGGTCTTCCAGCAATGTAATCACATTACCCGTGCCTCACAAGAACTTTTTCTCGCTTATCCGCGCTCTCCTGTTGACACCGGCTCCTCCTCCCACTGAATCACCCGCAGCCCCGGTATCCCCGCACGCATTCATCGAATCGTTGCATCGTCCCAGGATATACAAATCATATCTCCAGGAACTTTCTGACCTTTGCAGGGACTATTTTTGGGTCTTCTGTCATCCGAACAACACCATATGGAATCTTTCAGAAGTCGATGAAGACAAGGTCGAGAAACCCAAGGCACCGGGAGGTATGACTGGCGGAGTGGAGTTTGAAGCGATGGGCTACTTTGTATGTTCAATGGCGTATTGCATGAACGTTGCTCACCGGTTGGAGTAGGCCACCCACCTGAAGCTCATTAACGCCATCTCCAGGTCTGTCCACGACCTCAATCTGTCCATGGAGCATGAAATGTCTGCTCATCGTTTCCATACGGACCTGTTTGCTTCGGGTTTTGAGCGAATCATCTTGGTATGCTGTTCCGTTGCCCTTCAAGCTAGCGTGCTCATGCTTGTTGAAGATCTCCCGCAAAGCATCCACACCATACTATCCTACCCTTCACTTGGAGTTATCGCGGTATATTCAGTGGGCCAGCTTAGCCAAATTTGAATTACCCTGGACTGTGTCACGACTTATCGGTCCTCCTCCGATCGCATTATGCAAGCTGAGGCCTTCGAAGTCTAGCAAAGGCGATGGCCACAGCCCGCACAACACTCCAATTAAGAAACGGGTCGCCCCGCCGGCTGGCTTCGTCAGTTTACCTTCTCCAAACAAGGTGGATCCGATGAAATTTGAATAGTTGCTGAACTGCTCCACGTTCAATGTTTTCCGCTGTTTCCTGATTGTGCGCTGTGATGTTTGTATTTCTGTGACTTGACGTCCTCTCCTTTTGTGATTTGCTATGGTGATTACTCTGATTATTGTCGTTCTCGTTGACCTGTTTGTTGTATCACATGCTATACCTGAGCGCAGGCGATATCTGACTTGTTGAGAACAAATTATGTGGAATGAATTATGATACACCAGTCACCATCGATACAGGCATAAGGCATGAAAAATATGGGCATGAGTGACTATCCACGATTCTACTAGTAGTTCGGCTCGAACACGACAACGAACCTCCACTGCTAGTGACCGCCCAAGAGACGAGAGGTCTCTTCACCAATACCCAACCTGTTGTGGCGTCCTCGGAACTTCAACTCGAGGCCGATCACACACCGCATGATCCAACACAGCGAAAAGATGGCGAAACCAAGTCCGCTCCAGTGGATGAACTCGGAGCGCTCTTTGTTCTGGTGAACGACGACGGCGAAAAGGTACCAGGAAATGGCGAGACATCCTGGAAGGTCACCTTCCACGGCTGAATAGGCGTACGCAAAATCGACCATCTGGAGAAGGAGGCTAGAAGAGTGAGCGACGTCAGTTTTCGAATCAGAAGACGGCCGGCCGGCCGAAGAAAACAAATGGGAAGAAGAAGAGTATACTTACAGCGAGGTGAAGACGAAAGCCTTTGTCCAAGGGCCAGCCGGCTCCGTGAGCGCATCGACCCCAAACGCTTCAAACGCAGAGAGAAAGATGAGGCCGACAGTCCAGCCATGGTACAACGAAAAGGGGAGATGCAAAAAGATCTCGTCGCAAAAGTTGCGGAGCGCGGTCACCTTGACTTCTTGATAGATTTGCTAGGCATTGGGTGGGATCAGCAAAAAGGCGAGAAGAGGAGGGGGAGGTTCGAAAGGGACCACTCACAGTCACTACGGAAACGGCAAAAAGGATGAAGACCAGGGCTGTGAGGCATCGTGAGGAGGCCTAGCGAGCAATGTATCGCTGATGGTGCGCACCATAGCGGTATTCCTGGATAGTCCAGGAGTAAATGTACATGGCATTGAGGAAATCGAGCAGGGGTAGTCGCCAGCCAATCCGGTCGAGAATGATTTCTTTACCGCGACCGGAGAATTGGTAGATGCACGTGCCGAATATCAACATGTGGATTAGAGGCCTGGGTGAAAAGTTGATTGGGTGTTCGGCAAATGCCATCTGCTTTGGTGAACCCACCAGATGAAGAACGACCATGGAGCGGGAGTAAAGTAGGTTTCTCTCCCGGTGTAGTACACATCCCAGGGAGAAATGACCGTATACACATTTCCGCCCATAACGAAGACAGCGCCAACAATGTTGGCAATCTGGATCCAAGACATGGCCCCTTGTCAAAATGGCCCAACACTTGCCAGGTATGCCAAAACGCACCTTCAGGGGCAAGTGATTGAACCAGCGATTCTGGTGACGATCTGAAGTAAACGGTAGTGGCATTCGAGTCTCAACTCTTTCAGCGAGGGGGGGGCTTCAAATATGAGATGCAAGTTGGGCGGTTTGTGGGTTTATGTAGGCCCCATGAAATGGCGATGGCGGCTTCCGCGTGCCCATCGCATTTCCAGGGCGTGGATCATCGCAATCACCACTCACGTGAAATGGAACGCAAGACGAGGATACATCAAGAACACCTGCTACCTTGGAATACTGTCCGACTCGGAAGTATTGGAGGGGCTCTGTGCACTAGGCTCATGCTGTGTTCTGCATTCTTTCCAGTGCAAAGACTTGTGCTGGCACCGGATGAATTCCGGTGCATGGACGGAGTCGCACTTCCAACCTTGCAGTAACCGAACGCTAATTAACATTCAGGGATCAGAAGGACTGCGCAGGTCGTGTCGTCCGTGATTCGCTTCTGACGTATTCTCGACTCAGCCGTACGCTGAGTCGCCTCGCTTGCTCCGCGTGTACACCACTGTGTGCCGACCTGGACCAATCAGAACTGGGATTCGTCAGAACTCCATACGCTCGAGTAATATGCAACCCCGAGATAAATATTGCACCATAAGCCATCAAAGTCTTCATATGTCGTGGGTACTGTACAGTGTAGCCCGAGGTCGGGAACAGTGAGGGACGCCTATCAAACACTCGTGCTTGTCCATGTATGAAAGTCTCAAGAAAGCTACTGATAGCATAGGGTCGTAACCATAATTCGCTTCCGCGTGACTGTCAGACATTGAGGCGAAGCGCTTTCTTCAATGTCTGCCACTTGGATTGGTGAGTGTCGAACACAACTCGCCATCTGGAGCCGTATCAATGATCACTTGACTCCAGCCTCGTGCAAGATAAACAAACCTGATAATCATATCGCCGCGACCAATCGTCTTGCGGCCTTCCCGGATTGGCATACCCGCACCCTTGACGAGGACCTGGCCATCCGTGGCCTTGTCATAAATCGGATAAGGCAAGGTAAAGGTAATTTCCTTCCCATCTATCCCTTGAATGCAGATTTCGCCTCCTTGGTCAGCGAGAGGATCAGCCCAGGGGATGCAGACGTCCAGAAACAGGTCGTCCTTGACTCTAGAAAAACGTTCATCAGGAACTTCCTCAACTAGGAAAACCACATCTTGGAGCGTTCCGTCCTTGCGTTGATGACCTGTACGCGGGCAGACGATCCTAGTACCACTGCGCATGCCTGGAGGGATGACAGTAGAGATTTCCACCTGCTCCGTTCGATGCGATAGCAGTTCCCTCGTCACGAGGAATCGATAAGAGGTTCCATGGTACATCTCGTCTAGCGTCAAAGGGAGCGGGAAAATCCATTCCTTGGAGGCACCTCGAGGAGTATTGATCGCATGAAGCGGTGAGCCATACGGGGTCGCATCTTGATCGTGAGGTAAAGCGTGCGGTGGTTCTTTTTTACCCTTCATGGTTCCTTTAGAGAGCTTGTGGACGAATTCGCTAGTATCCAGAGTGAGCAAGTTAACATGCAGACAACAGTCTACGCTCACTCTGCGAAGCCAACCTTGAATGACTTGTGCAGACACCCAGACGGAGGTGGGATAACGGGCTTCGATGTGCGTGACCTACCGGCACCGGTGCGTGATGTTCTCTCCGAACGCGAATCGTGTCTTGGCTCGGTCGGGGCGGGGGAGGAACTAGTGGTTTTCTCGGAAGATTTCGAACGGACAGAACCATTGCGATCCTCCGAACTGCGACTATACGTCGATGCAGGGGGAGCCGTCTTTGGTGGGGCTGAACAAGGAGGATCGCGTAGATGATCGTGTGACTTGGAGGACTGACGGCCACTCCTCATCCGGTCGGAACTAGATTGTTTCCCATCCGGAGTGGGCTTAGCTGGCCGCGGATGGGAACTGGGTTTCAGATCTTCGAATGATGAAGCATGGGAAGGGGATGGGGATGGCGGTGCCCTAGATTGAGTCCCGGACTTGGACGTGTTCTTACTATCGCTATCGGATGGTGCGGAAGAAGACGACTTCGAAGAGTGGGGGCTAGACCGCTTGCTTGAGTTAGAGCTCGCCGAAGGTGGCCGGCTCGATGCCCGAGTGGATTTTGGATGGGTATCAGAACGAGTGGGGTCAACGCTGCCGCCAGTAGGAGCGCTGGTTGTCGACGAGGTCTCCGTTGATGAGGAATGAGTACTTTCTTTGCCGTCCATCAGAGCGTGATACGCTTTGTTCACCTGTTGGCAGTTCCTCATGAACGGAGCAAGTGATGATCTGGGACGAAGAACCCTACTTCAATAAACATTTGTGCTGCAGCTTCCTTCCCGACCAAATGACGGTCTGGATGCCACTGCAGAGCCTTGTTTAGACATTAGCTGGAAGAGTCACGCTGGTTGATGCACGAGGGAGTACACACGAGTTTCTTGTATGCCGCTCTGATAGCATCGTCGCTCGCGTCACTGGTGAGCCCGAGGACTGCGTGATACTCTTGCTTCATTGCGGGCATTGTTGGAACGAAGGTCGGCTGATGTGAATGGTTTTCGAGTCACGCTCGGTGATGCAACTGCAGAGGTTGGTGGGCCAGTGAGTAGAAAGTAGGCTCGCAGTGGGTTTTGAACGCACGATGGATATATACGAGAAAGAGCGAGCTCCGACGGTCAAAAGAGCGATCAACTTACACTACAATAGATGGATTCGCAAGCAATCGTAAAGCTTGCACGACATTGCTTTGCGCGACGGCCTCGTGTCCAGCACGTTTTGCTTGCCGGCGATGGAGTGAGTAATCGTTCATTTGCAGTGGCGTAAAGACGATGAAGCCATACAGCGTGGCTGCTGATGAGTGCTGAAACTTGAAGGCAACCGTGAACGTACATCAAGGCAGACGTTTTGGGTAATCTTCGTTTCACCCACAAGCACATGTCGCGCCGGATCATACCATATCTACCAACTTTACTGGATGGGTTTTGCCAGCCTGGACAGCCAGAACTGATCACACGAGAGTCATATCAAGTCCCGGCCCGGGTGACCAACTTCTTCGTCGAGGTACGGCGCTTTTTGGGACCCAATCTCGACTTCATGGCTTTCATATCTGTGTATCAAGTGATATCTATCATCTAATCCTTTCCTCTCTTTTCCCCCATAGATTGTTAGCCCGTTCCAGAGAGGGAAACAGTCTATGGGTTCCTTGGCCGCGTTCAGTGGAGTGGGGCCAACCACTTCAAAGTTAAGCTTATCATCCAGCGACCACGGTGGTCCATCCACACCGAACCACATCCTCTCCCGTATTTCGAGAGACCCGAGCAAGGCAAGTCGACTCAGTAACCCTATAAATCGTCGCTCTTGAGATCCTGGTGGTCATTTTCGGGTGGGTTTTGTCATGCTTTACTGCACGAATGCCCACTTGTATAATGAAATCTCACATGCTAATAAAGCTTTGGGCGCGGCCTCAGAAACCCCATAGAGATAAATTGGGCTTAGTCCCAAGGGCACCGGAAATGCCGCGATTTTTCAAAAGGGTTCTAGAATGGTTGGTACCAAATAACACAAGAAGTCGTGCCAAGATCCCACTACGGGTGATTGACCCACGCTCCGAGGGCTTCTTGGTCTCTCCGAGTACGGTGAAAGTAAAAATGACACTTGTTCTAGTGCCAGTCTAGACATGCTGATCATGATGCGTCATTTGGTTGTACTAGGTACGATTACACTTGAAATCCGTGCTTTGGGACGGCGTGCTCATGGAAAGAACACCGTCGTCGTACCTGCCGTGTCACACATGGATTGATAGCGTTGGCTCGGATCATACTACATGAAAACGTGTGGGGATTAAAAGTACAATGCTATATCAGAGAGAAAAGAGGTCTCGGTGTTCAAAATGTTCACGTCAATATACGCCGGATACCCTCTTTCTGGGAAGGAGTTAGGCGGTCTGGGAATTGGACGTCCCAACGGATAACCAAATCACCCTTCTTCTTCGGGCTTGCCTGTTTGCGAATTGGCATGCCCTCATCGACGACCCTTGTCTCTTGACCAGGTTTTACTACCCCTACAGGCAACGGGACCTGGAGTTTGCGGCCGTCTAGCAACTGCACTACCTTTTTGGTGTTACTACCAGTCAAAGCGTCCACGAGGGGTATCTTTAGGTTGCTGCATACAAGGTTGTCTCCATCTCGAGTAAAGACAGGGTGGGGTTTCTCTTCGACGACGAAGACGAGGTCTTGGGATTCGCCGTTTGGCTGCTCGTTGCCTGCATGTGGGAAGCGGATCTTTGTACCGCTCTTCCAACCGGGAAGGACTTGAATCTCGAGGAGTTTTTCCTCGGTTGAGCCGTCAAGGAGCTTTCTGCTAACTTTGAGATGCTTGGTGGACCCTGAATAGAGGTCTTCTAAAGAAAGTTTGAGCGGACGGGTGATCTCGGAAGGTTGGGGAGCTGGTGCGGATGTTGCGCGCTGTGATGTACGGTGGGGCATGCCACCGGGCATACCTCCAAAGAAGGAACCACTGGGGGCGTCATCGAACATGGGTGACATTGGGGTCCTTCCACCCATACCGCCCACACCACCAAAAGCAGGGAAACCGGCGGAAAATATTTCTCTGTAAAGAGCAAGGTGAGATGGGTGTAGACGTGGGTGATGAGATGATACACACTCGAATATCCGCTGGGGATCGGATGGAGAGAATGCTCCACCACCCGTACCGGTGGTGAAAGTGAAAGAGGTGGCCCCGGGGAAGCCACCAAAGCCGGAGGGACCAGCTCCAGGGGGTGCGCCTCCGCCACCCCCGCCTTTGAGACCTTCTTCGCCGACTTGATCATAGATGGTACGCTTGTTCTTGTCGCTGAGCACCTCGAACGCTTCTGAGATCTAGGGGGAGTGAGCGGTTGGACTTTCTCAAGGACGAGGAGAGAGACCTCTTTGAACCTTTTGGACGCCTCCTCTGAGCCCTGATTTCTATCGGGGTGCCATTTCAAGGCCTAGGAGGAGTGAGATGGATATGGAAGGGGGGAGGGGGGAAGCGGATATCATACCATTTTCTTGTAGGCGCGTTTAATGTCATCGTCTGTCGCTGTACGAGGGACTTGGAGTAGCTGGTAGTAGTCTTTGCCCATGCTGTACGGAGAGTCGAGTGGAGGGGGTCCAAGAGAATAACCTAGAAGGTGCTCGAATGACGTCAGGGGGTGTGTTACCGTGTGAATTTTTTTGGTTGTCTGGCTTCCTCGAGGATGGCACACACCAGAGAGTCCACTGGCGAGAGCGTCGGCGTCTCTTGGTCCTCCTTTCTCCCCTTCTCCTCCTCCGCACTTGCTTCTCTCCCAGAAGACACTCCCCGCCCTTCCCGATACACCAGGCAAGACGACATCCCGGATCAGGTACAAAACTACAGCGCAATCCAGCCCGTCGTTCGCGTACCCCGCAAGGTCCCCACCGCCGTCAAAGTGGAAGCCAAAGTTTGGTTTGCCAACGAACGAAGTCTCCCCCTCCCTCTCCACTTGTCCCCCAATTCATTTTCTTCCCAGCCTGGCTTTCTTGGCTCAATGCTGCCATCCTCATCGCAACATTCGCCGTCGCCCTCTTCAATGCATCTCGTGATGCTGTCGCACGCCGCTTTGCGTACGTGTATGCCGCACTCAGCGTCTGCGTCTTGGTACGTCTCGATGCCACTCTCAGCCTGTATATCCCTCACACCCGTTCAGATCTACGGCTTCACCCTCTATCAGTCCCGCATCACCATGATTCGCAAGCGTGATCCTGGCCACTATGGTCCGTGCTCGCCTCTACTCCGTCTAACCTAGCCCTGAGGTCCCTCACAGACGCTATAGCCGGCCCAATCGTCGTTAGCGCCCTCCTTTTCGTGGCGGTGTTGGCCAATTTTGTCATTCGTGGTATGTGCTACTCTTGCAGCTTAATCGCATTCTGATCATACACGGACCGTCCAGTTCACGAGCTGTGAGTATTTCTTTCCCACTTGTCCCACTCTCTTACACACTCTTCAGCCGTCAACAACGAATTCCAATCCCAGGTCTGGCCTTGTCGCAGCAGATCATGCCAAATTTCATACCATCTACATAATCTCGTTGAATTATCTACATGGCATTTCTAAAATCTGCATTTTCTCTCCAAGATCTCCTACCCCGGGTGAACATGTTGCAGTTACATATCAAACGTAACCATCGCCATTCTACTGGCTTGTAAGCTCTACACACAGCTCGAGTAAAATCAGGTATCTGCCAATCACACATCTTATTGTCGCCTTGGTGATCATATCTCCAGCTAAATGATGTCTCATGATCTGACAGTTTGACTGCATTTCATACTTGATAAGTTCCAAGCTGTGCTTAAAGCACTCTTAGCTGCGATCATTCCGAGTCACCGCCTCGAGTGGTGTTCTCTGTCGTTTGCAGAAAAATTTATTCGACGGGACAGTATTTCTCGTTGGCCGGCAATCAAAGTGAGGTAAAGCCCCTCTCCGTCCGCAATTCAAGAAAAGGATCACGCCTAGATACATTGGCAACCGGACGTCCCTCGGTCGCAGCATGCGACTTTTCCTGGCATTCTTGGGCAATGTAGCCTTTCCGCACAATTTCAGTAGTCTCATAGTACATAGTACTTTTTTGGGGGTGAGATGAGTCCATACAGAAAACGTTCGTCTACCTTGCTCACTTCGCATGTACCCCAACCTTTTCGAATGTAACCCAGACGCGGGAACTATACACCGAAAGGTGGAACAAAGCCACAGCAAACAGATACAATTCCAAAATAAAATAAAAATGCGAACAACGGACGCTGTCGTGTCCGGCAGCTCATTTCAAGGCCTTCTTCATTTTCTGTGCAGAGCAAAAAAGATCGTCGTTTTCCGAACGGAGAAAACGGAGAAAACATACCTCTTCCATCTCATCCAGATCATTCGTTTCAATGCGAATAATCTTCTTTCCAAGGGTCTTTTCGATCTCCTCCATTTGCAGCCATGTTCTCTGGTCGTGGACAAAGTTGATCGAGATGCCTTTGCGTCCAAAGCGCCCAGTTCGCCCTGGATTGTCCGTCAGTATAAGACCAAATCACAGCACCAACGGACACACCGATGCGGTGTATGTAGGTCTCGACGTCCGGTCTGACATCATTAGAATGAGAATTTCCACGGTCGTTCATTAGGGGGAGGTCGTAGTTGACAACCATATTCACTTGAAGAATATCAATACCACGCGCGATGACATTTGTCGTGATCAGGACTTTCTCCCGACCCTCGCGGAAGCTGTCAATAACAGCGTCACGCTCAGAAGCATCCTTGGCACCGTGAAGAGAGGCAACTTTATGGCCCTCAGTAGTCATTCGCTGTGAGATCCTATCCGCGGTATGCCGATGCTAGGAATGGGTATATTCGCTTGAGCAGACTGGACTGTGACAAACGGTCACTTACTTGACAGAAGATGATACTTTGACCGATCGTAAGCAACTGGTATAGCGAGACTAAGATGTCGTATTTGTGTTCCTCATCACGGCAGTCCATGTAGAATTGGCGAATGCCCTCTACAGACAATTCCTCCTTTTGAAGCTCAATCTTGTTGGCTTCAGGGGCAAATTTGTTGGCAAAGATCCGCACGTGGTCAGGGAACGTAGCGGAGAAAAGGATGATCTGAGGAGGTTGTGCCCGAGGCAAGAGACTAGCAAGACAAGGTATCAGCAGAGTAGAGAGCGATTATGTAGTAAAATTACTTTTTAACTTTTAGCGTCTGATCCCCAAGACCGTCTTGGTCGAGCATGTTATCAGCTTCATCGAGCACGAAAACTTTGATGCTTGATGAGTCTATAACTCTCCGTTTGAGAAGATCAGTCATGGTGCCTGGAGTACCGACAACGATTTGTGCTGTTATCCTGGTAACATCTCTGGGAAGATTATCCTTGATGGCATATTCTGTTTGTACTTGAGTGAACTTTCCCATTGCCACTACGACCGACATGATTTGTCGTGCCAGCTCTCGTGACGGAGCGAGACAGATGGCCTAAAATAAGATCAGATACCATCTGTAGGAATGCAATTTCATATCGCACTTGTGTCTTATTGAGCGAGAAATCTACCCTGCTTAGCATAGTAAGGACGAATGCTGCAGTCTTTCCTGTGCCAGACTGCGACTGTCCAATCATGTTCTGGGGTCTAGGCAAGTGATGACGAATAGATTAATAAAGAAGACCATCTCATGCATCGGTTAGTACCCACGGATTGGCAAGAAGAAGAGGTAATGCGCGTTCTTGAATCTTGGAAGGTTTCGAAAATCCCAACGCATATAGACCTTTGAGCAGATCCTGATGTCTGAAAGAAAACACGTCTGAGAAACGCGTTGACATCACTACTGGTCGACTGACAGGCCCAACTGTTCAAATGATTTCACGCTGTACAACGGAGAATTTGGATCGGCCTGTTGATCTGCTAGCGTGACCTATGATGATCCATGGTGAATGGTGAATGTATAGTACGCATAGGGCAGGTCCACCCACCGTAACCTCGAAAGTAGACGATATGAGATCAGTGGTTTCTACATTAACGAAGATGTTATATGGGAATATGAGAATCACTCTGATTTGCGCACCTGATCTAGTAGCCACCACGACTTCGGGCTGCTTTGCTTCACTCTCTTTCCCTTCTGGCTTCGCAGTTGCTACGAATCGAATCAGCATCGTGGTTGTGTGTTCAAACCCATTTTTCTACCATCAGCCGTCTTGGGTGTGTAGAAACCTTCAGCATCTTTCTCCATGATTCAAATGTTTGACAGAGATGGAGGTGCCGTGCCAGTTGTTCTGATCGTCGAAACCAGACGCCTGACTCAGCAAATCTCATTTATCTAATCTTATCTGCCACCCACGCACACTCTCATGCCTCTCCGTCCATTCCTCGAACACCATCAGGTAAGCAAGGTCTTTGTAGATTGTCTCGTACGGTACCGAGACTTCTCTCATAGTCTGGAAGAAAACGTTGCCCATCATGATTCACCCTCCTGCTTCCATCATCCCATCTGGTTTCGCCAGCCATGCGCTCCAGTTACTACTTCAGAAAGTACAGCACGGAATATCGCCCGTCGAGCTCGTCTATACGGCTCACGAACACTGGCCATTTCGACCCGGGCAGACCATCCACACCCATCCCACGCTCCACATATCCGTCCTCGACGCCTCGTTCAATCCCCCGACCCGGGCGCATTTGGCACTTGCCAACTCCTTCCCACCGTCGTCAGTGCCTCAGCGCTCCGCTGTTACCTCTGCTTCTGCAGAGTCGTACGATGCGCGCATATTACTACTCTCTGTCCGCAACGCAGACAAATTTTTGAAATCGGGAGATGCAACATTCGTTCAACGACTCGAAATGATGCATCTCCTCTCACACGACGTTCGTTCCACCGACACCGCAGAATCAGGTGGCGAGTCTTCACAGACGAGCGGCAACGTTGCCATTGGCATCATAGATGAGCCGACGTTCGTCGGGAAGTCGACTCTTCTCCTTCGCTTCCTCCGGACAAGGTTGGCTACAATTGTCAAGTCCTCTCATTCTCCCAGCAGTGTGTCCGATGAACGAGACGCATCGTGCACATTTCCCTCGCCGAAGCTGACCTTCCTTTTGGGTTTCGATACCCTCGTCCGCCTTTTCTCTTCCAAATATTATCCCTCTGAACAAGCTATGGTCCAGATGCTCCGGACATTTCTTTCTCCGGATCAAGAAGATTGTCGCATAGTGTGCGCCTATAGGCGGAGCGCCAGCCCTGACCAGACGTTTCCGGAAATTCAGGACAAGGTGTTTGAAGTAGCACACGAATTCATAACAAATTACCGTATAGCATTCATCGACATTGGTACCGAGGAACAGACCTACAGCTCGAGTGAAGTAAGAGTCAAAGTCGCAGCAGGGGATGGGGCATGGAAGCGGCTGGTCACAGACACGATTGTCAACTATATCATCAAGCGAGGAACCTATTCAAGTTCAGAGCGGGAAGATTAAAGGAATCTATTCTGGTATTCTGTTCATGCTACTATCACAGCAATACGCGTTGGCGATTGAATACTACCGGAAATACATGCCTCAACAAGTACGGGTATTGTGACGAAGAAATTACATTGTGGATTGTGCAAAAGCAACAGCGACGGTCTGCAAGGGAAGTGAGTAAGAGTATATTTCCACAACCCACTGTTTACACACCTCGGAATGGCTCAAAGAAAC
The DNA here is from genome assembly GCA_038092955.1 of Boletus pseudo-olivaceus. NCBI lineage: Eukaryota > Fungi > Basidiomycota > Agaricomycetes > Boletales > Boletaceae > Boletus > Boletus pseudo-olivaceus. The sequence continues at coordinate 18,514 of JBBPRI010000138.1, read as the reverse complement.
ATGAACACGCGTAATGCCTTTATTCTGGGCAGCCGCTTCAGCATCACCATGGAGAGTGACGGTTGGCACGCCAGTCTCGTTGGGAATAATCTCAATGTCCTTCATTGAGGCGGCAGCGCCCTTTGAGGATATGCCGAGGGATTTGAAGACCGCCTCCTTCCCAACCCAACGCGCGGCGAAGGAAGAGGGAGGTGACGGTTGAATGTGGCAATACGCGGCCTCGGCCTCGGTGAAGTTGCGTTCGACGAAGGTAGGGTTCCACGACGGGACCGACGAGATCAACTCTGGATTAGTGGAACATAAAATATAAGGATACTCGGAGCACGGAACAATGACGGGAAAAGTCACCTTGATCGACCCCAACGCCGACAACTGAACCAGTGAATGTGAAAGCTTCGGCGACAGTCTTCACGTTCGCAACATCAAATGGTACCGCTTTGTCCAAATTAGCGGTATAAGAGTAGCTGCGCGTTTTTGGATCAAAAGTTGCACGAGCCATGGGGTTCATAAGGACCGGTTGCTCAAGTTCAGGGCTATAGGGTGGTCCGTCTTTGATTCTGACCAAGGAATTGGATGTCATCATCTCGGTCATGACCTTGTAAGCCTCCTGGTAACGCCTCTGGTTGCGGGACTTGTAGGACTCATAGGTGGAAGGGTCCAGGGATGCAAAGAGGTAGCGAGGATGGACGATGACAGCAGTGCCGCCAACTTGACCAAAGCCGAAAGAGGACTGCAAAACTGTGAGTTCTGGGCTATTGATAGCGATGATTCACTTACCATGACACCGGCGCGAATTCCATCTGTATGGATGGACCTCGAAGGGAACATCAGATAGTGATGCGCCTCGAATCTTGCATCGATGTTACTTCACAAACGCAGAAGGTTGATTATGGACTAATAATGCAAAGAGAAGCGCATAAACTTACTCGCTGTTACGGTTCCCGGGAATGATGCCCGTATTGACAGTCTGCAAGAGACCCGCCATCTGCCATGCGGCTGATCCACCCTTGGAATGGCCAAGCAAACTCTTCTGGGCCATGACGGGAACAGCGTTGCCACGGGTACGCGACATTACGGCGAGTATGTTATGCCACATCTCGGTCTCATTCTTCTCGTTGGCTCCAGTGCTCGTACCGTGGATCGAGAGAACACCGATGTCGTCAGCGGTCAAACCCCAGACAGCAAGAGCACGACGCATGGGCCCAACTCGAGCGTCGGTTCCTTCAAGCATACCATAGGTGGCCAAAACCTCTTTGTCCTGGCGGCGAGCTTCCTTTTCAATATCAGCTATACGAGATGCGAAATAACCCTCGTCAAAAGTGCCATCGTTTGATTTCTGCTCCTCAACCTCGTAACGGAGCTGGGCGTGTTCATGACTGAGCCAGTCTGAAATCTGCTTGCGCCGGAACACAATCTGGCGGGACCGATATTCAAGACCGAGCGATGGGAGAGGGTATTTAGATGGTAGTTCTCGAGCGACCGAGAGAGCACCACGACCGGGAGCGGGGATGGACCGTCCAGCTTTATCACTAAAATGAATGAATGTCCAGCCCACACATTATTGGTTTACGAGCTTACGTTGACGTGGAGGTGAACGCTAGGATACCACGGATAGGAGCGCCAAGTTCAATGGCACTCTTGGCACTCATGACAATGTGAATACCAGTTCCTTGGGACTCCATGAACTGATCGACTGGATCAAGAAAAGCGTGGGTCATATTAAATTGATTGCTCACCCCTGCACGGGTTGTGGTAGCAGGTCGTGACATCTCTGTAGGCTCACGTCCCATGGCAAATTCAGTCTCGGCGTTACTTGTAGCCTTCATATTGGCGAATTCGAAAGAGCCTTCTTCACTAAGGTCATCGAAACCACCGGCAATCATGACCTTTGCCTTGCCGGAAAGTATGGTATCGCATGCAATCTCAAGAGACTGAAGAGCAGTTGCGCTACAAGAAAATAAGCTAGACGATAGAGAAGGAAAGACAATGTTGCTCACCAAGCTCCGACAGGGATCTTCACAGGTCCACTTGAAGACATTAGAAGCAAGTTGATCCAACCAGCGACAGTGTTGATGAACCTAAACCTTAGTGTGAGTGGTTGAATCTGATTTAGAAAGCGGGGACGCTTACGTTTCCTGAAGAATGTCGTTCTGTACTTCCTTCTCCTCACGGCGGTCCTTGAACATCTTGGCAAGCGACTCGGTACCTCCCATACCGCTCCCTACACAGGTCCCAACTTCGGAGGGATGGAAGTGGTTGTACAATTCGTAAGGGTCAGTGATACCGGACATGTTGAGGGCTTCTGCGGTGCACACCAAGGCCCAAAGAGTGCTCCGATCCGTCTGAGCGACAATATCTGCCGGAATTCCGTATCTCCCAGCATCCCAACCAGTTGGAATCTGTCCAGCAACCAAGCGGCTGAAGCGGAATGCCTTGGGGACTAAGACACGAGCACCTTTCTTGAACTTCACGAACCACTGGTCGCCCTCCGCAGTCCAGATGTTGCACTTGTCTCCATGCTCATACTTGAACTTCTCTGCTTCTGATTGGGCGACTTCGATAGGCTCCAAGTCATGTATGAGTTCGATCTCTTGATTGAAAACTTTCTTCTTGGGATCGTAACCACGGAATAGCTCAGGCTCTGTAAATCGTTCAGTGTTCTTCAATTGAGAACATGATTCAGGCGAGCTTACCGATCAAGCGCACACCGGCGTGCTTCAGTATCTCCTCCTCATAACGGCCGCGCACGTCCTTGTCATCGACTGGCTCCCCAGTCTTCGCGTCAACCCAGCCAACGTGTAAAGAACCATTCTTCAGACGACCATCGAAGTGCTTGATGAAGCCCATAATCCAGGCCATTTCAATACAACCTTCGATGGTGAACTCCCCCTTTGCTTCCATCTCCCATCTTGTGCGCGAGCTTCCCCACGGACCGACCTCAGCGAATCCAGTGATAACGACGACTTTCTCCAGGTCGATAATACCTCGAAGTTTGCCAAGCTCCTCAAGGGTGGCTGCAGGCTCAAGCGCGGGGAAATCGAACTTGAAATTGGCACGGGGAACAACGTTAACAGTTTGCAGCACCCGTTCACCTTCAACGCCGTTGATATTTTTGAAATCAAGAGCATTATCACTGGCAATTGCACGACGAAGATCGCTCTTCTCGTTCAGGCTTAGGCGAATGCGAGTCGTGATCTCAGCGAGGTCTGGCAGGCGATCCATTCCACCGTTCAGGTCAGCCCAAATCGGCTCAACCTGTGTGATGCTGAAGAGGAGGGGATGCATAAGTCCAAGAATATTGAATGCCATCTCCTTTGCCGAGAAGGTGCGAACACCATAGTTTTCGAGCTCGTGGGCAACCGTATTCGTGGCATCCATCAGCCCAGTGCCTCGCGTCCATCTACGATAGCGAAGTGAGCCCACAACGTGACACGATTTCAACGAGTATGCACTTCTCACCCAATCACAGCCCCAGCCAAACACAGATATTCGCCCCAGCTCTCAGAGTTCCAACGTTGGAAGAGCGTCTCCAAGGAGATCTTCGATTCTGAATACAGTCCGTCATTGCCAAATAGACCGTGGTTGGGAGAGAGGGGAAGGATGACCTGGGTGGGTCGCGTAACAAACTGACGTGATGCCTTCTTTGATTTGACTGCACCGAGAATGCGGAGGAGGTTGACCAACATTATGCGATGGGCCAGTTCTGATTTGTCGTCCAACCCGTCGATTTCTCGGCCATTCTCCGGTATTGCAGCAAAAGGAAGGATGTAGTCGAGGTCCATCCCGAGCGTGGCGTATATATAGTCGACGAGAGCCTCCACATCCTGTTTTGAACCCTGGTTGAAAGGTACGACAGTCAACGCAGAACCCCGCGCTCCATAACTTTGGTAGATGGATTGGTAATATTCAACGGTGGAGCGGCTGTAGCGAGAAGTGGTAATCACAACGTGAGCACCACCGGAAAGAAGACCTTTGAGGATTTCGACACCAATCGAGCCTTTCCCGACACCTGTGAGAAGCGCGTTCTTATCCTTGAATGTTGTGCCTGAGGTTGCTATTTCGTGCAGGATGTCAAGGTAAACGCCGGTCAAATTGCTTGAATACTCCCAGTTACTCCCGACTTTACGTTTGAGGTGTAGCAGTGGCACCTTATCGTCGGATACTGGAGTGACAGCAGAGACCTGAGGTCGGAGGAACTGAGACGAAGAACGACGATTTCGCATGCGCGTGCGGGTTTGCTCTGGGCCTTTCCTGAGAGAACGCACAACACCCTCATATAAGGCTTTGATGCGATTCTTCTGATCCTGGCTAATTCCAGGCTGCGATTTCACGACAGTCCACAGTTTGAGAACGTCTTCTTGAACTTTCTGAATATTGACAGTGGAAATAGTATCACCGCTGGCCATCTCCTCGACGTACGCCTCCAACTTGCGAACGTTTTCTCGAACGACCTCGGTGTAAACGATGTTACCTTTCGCTGTGACCTCAGTGTGGGGGGCGGTAGGGAATGTCACTTTGAAAAGAATTAACTAGGAGAATATCAGATCTTGCCCACTCGCTTACCATCTTTGTAAACAGGGGGTTGCCCAAGGACCTCTCTCGTGTTGTCAATGAGCTGCTGACCGAATTGCTTCGCAAGGGCATACGTGTCGCCTTTACTCGGGTCGCAGCGGTTGATATGGTATTGCATATAGGTCAGGAGCTCAGGATCGGCCCTATTGAGGAGAGCAATGCAACGAGCTGTGAGTTCTCGGTCGACGGTTGTAAGACGGCCGTGGATGATGTCGTAGTACATAAGCAATGCATCTTGACGGACCCAATTCCAAGAGGAATCAAAGTGACGGGCTTTCAATGGATCAAAGGCGGGTTGTATTCCGTCGACGTACGCGTCGCCATGCTCTCGGGCGATCGAGTCGAGTCGAGCCTGGAGTTGTGCAGACGTGGCTTTTTCCTTGTCGTGAGCAATCTCACCAGCACGAGAATCGCGGTTGAGATAACGCATGTAGAGTTCAATATGTTGAGCAGCAAAGCGGTCTTGTTCGGCTTTGAATTTCAAAAACTCTTCGCTGTTGATAGTGGCCTCTCCTGCCCCGCCAGCACCGGAACCACCGGAGCCACCACTGGACAAGGATATGCCGAAACGTTGAGCGTATACCCCAACAACGGTGTCTAACCATGCTTTGCCCTCAACTTCAGATGACAGACGCTTGGCGGGCTCCATAGTAGTTCCCAACAGAAGAACACCATCGGCACGCGAGGAACCCAGGCCCCAGGTCTTTGACAAGTAACCCTTGATTGCGGAAGCATTGAACCCTCCGGGCATCTTTCCACCAATAAGGCGCGAGACGAGGCTAGAGGTGTATTTACCGAGGGTTCCAGAATGTCCAACGCCCAAGGCGGATCCGAGTTCTTCAAGTGGAAGCTCTTCACCTTTCTCGGGAGCGGACGTAAACTCGAGTTGGAGGTCTCCCAAGATCTCGTTCTGCAAAGTAGACTTCCCACCAACGAGGTCCTTGATCGACTTCATCAACGGGACTTCGTCCACCCTCTTCTTCAACTTCTGAGCAATGATGTAGAGGAGGATGTCAGCGGCCTTCAGAGGTGCGTCCTCAATGGCGGCCGCGCTCGACGTGGGAGCAACTACAGCAGCAGGTGCGGGAGCAGGAATGGGTACCAAGGGAGCGACAGATTCGACCTCGGTGGGCTCGGAAACAGGTGGAACTTCGTCCTCGAAGAGATAGTAGATCTCGCGAACGTTCTTGGCATGGCAGAGAATTGCTCGTTTGCGGCTAACAGCGTCGTCCTGAGCTTCGTACTTGGCCTTCAATGTCCGCGTCGCCATGCCTGTCAGTGTGGGTGATGGACCAAGCTCGATCAAGCGTTCGAAGCGATATTGCGTAAACAACAGATCCTGTGTTTCGATCCAACGGACGGGCGAAGCGAATTGGTAGGATAGCAGCTCCACGAGGATTGTATACGCTAATTTCTGGCGCTGTTCGGGAGATCCCCAACTTTCCTGGTCCCATTTTTTCAGGACTTTGTCGAGGCGAGGCGAGGACGTTTGGTCGTAGATTAGCTGCGCGTATTCCTTGGTGACAGCAAATGGTTTGGCAACTAAGTTAGGGATGTATTTTCCCACCAGCATGTCCGGGTTCAGCAGGGAGGGGTTGATCTTCTTGGACAAATCTGGCTCTATCTTCAACGTTGTACAATACAAGCAAAGTCGGTAAACTCACAAGCTCTGAAGGGCATGACGCCTGCCCACAGATACCTTGAGTGAAAAGGCACGTCGATACCAGGAAGAGGAATTGTTGCAAAGCCACGGTCAAGTTTGATGTATCCCTCAGACTCTTGCAACTCTTTGGCGCGCTCGAACGATTCTGAGACGATGTCGCCCAACATTTCCTTCACTTTTTCCACCGTGAAGGTCTCGGTGAGCTGCACCAATCGACTAAATTATTTTTTCATGCAGTCCTGAGGGAACAACTATACCTTCGCTATGTCGATCTTCTGGAGTTTCAAATAATTCAGGACATTAGTCAACGTCTGCAGCGCAACCAACTCCCCAGCGCAAACATATTGTTGGCCCTGAAACTGTTCGTTAGATACACGCTTGCCGCATTGAAGGTAGGAACCTGCCTCGACATTGTAATTGACGATTTCAAGGAGAATGCCTGTGCGGGTAGAAATAGTATCAACAACCTCACGCAGGGCGGCGTCTGTGAAAGTCTTTGAGATGCGGCCTGGATTCACAGCACACATGGCGTAATTGGACCGGTTATGGGAATCACGTTCGACGGCGCGCTGCATGGTGATGCCACGGTAGAACACAACGTCGACGAGTGCGGAGATATGGAGAACATCGGCGATGGAGGCAAGGGCAGAGTACTCTCCAAGTGAGTGACCGGCGAAGGCGCAATCTTTCTGAACAAAACCTTTGGCACGCATATCTTCAAACGCGGCCTTTTCGGTCACAACCAATGCGATCTGAGCGAATTGCGTAGCAAAAAGTAGGCCGTTGGGGTGGCCGAAAGTGTACTTAGGGGTGCGTACGTCGATGTCAGCGAAAAGAGGGAGCGTTTTGACAATGCCATCCTTGTCCATCGTGTCGTAGGTCATATCCATGTAACGCTGGCGGATTGCCTGACCCTTGATGCCACCGAAGTGAATAGTTTTCTCCTTTGGATTATCTTTGACGATCTCGATGATCGAGAACCCGTAAACAGCAAGAAGGTGAGCATCGGCGCCGTCCCAAACAGCACGAGCGGCAGGAGAGTTATTGTACAGATCCATGCCCATACCAGGCTCTTGGGATCCCTGACCGGTGAACACATACACTGTGGTGGCCTGCGCAACTTCTGCCGTGCCTTCAAGGACCTTTTCGTCTCGCTGATTGAACGTCTCCACTTTGACGACCATGCTACCATCGCGCATGCCGATGTGACGTATCTTGACTGCTAATTCATCTCCCGGGAGTACCATGCCGACAAATGAAACATCGTATCTACAACAACGTGTAAGCACAAACTTATCCAGGACCACAAGATAACTCACGCAACAACGCGATCTGGGTTGCCTTCAGCGACAATGTTCTCCACATAACGACGCGTAGCAGCACTTGACCACATGCCGTGGGTGATAGTCGCAGGAAGAGCAGCAAAATCCGAGAAGTACGGGTTAACATGGATAGGATTGAAATCGCCAGAAATGATCGAGTAGGGTTCATTCGAGAGAGGGGCTATAAAGGTGGTCGAAGTGTTGTTCGACATTGTGTATCCTCCGTTTGTCAAAGGCGTGAGTCGACCTTCAGGAACACCATGACGCTGTAGATATGCCACTACTGGATTGCCATGGCATCCCTCTTGGTTGAACTCCACTGAAGCGACCTTCTTCAGGCGCTTGAGCTGATCGCGCATGTACACATCACCACTAACACAAACATCGCGGTATGAAGTCTTGTCCTTGAAGCTGACTTGAGACTGTATGCGGAACACAAGAGTCATACCGGCCTTGGGAGGAATAGTTTCATCCTCCCACGAAAGCCATTCCTTGGACTGTACTACACCGACAGCGGCATCATTGGCCAACTGGACGACAAAATCGGGTTCGTCCACCGTCTCGAAAGTGTTCTCGTAGTCGTCGAAGCGTCCACGGTAAAGGAAAGATGACAAAACCTCAATGATGGGTTGACCATCACGGAAGACATGGCCTTTGACTAGAACAACCTTGCCAGGATCTGTATTTTTGACAGACGTGATATGAGCGTCCGCGATGCACACGTCGCCCGCCTTCAAGGGCTTAGCACCAGGAACAAGACGGAAGCCATTGGAAAGATGGACGAGCTTCAATAGGTCGCCGTCAATTGCATCAGGAAATATGGACCTGATAATGGCCTGGCAAAGAGTTATTCTCACCATACAACCGTATCTGAGGGGCTTACCTGCCAACCCGTCACAATAGCGAAGTCCATCGGGGCTGTGACAGTTTCTGTGCGTGCAATCTTGAACGCCCCGTTCTGGTTCCCAACGACATTACAAAAGGTCTCAACATCGTTGGCGGATATGACGACTTCTGGACCGATGAACGTCTCGTGGATATCAAGTTCTGGACGCGACTGGTTATCTCCAAACCATAATCTCCAGTAAAAGTCTTTGATACGGCCATTGCGACCCTCGGATACTTCGTGGATAGGCATAGAACCCATACTTGGAACATACTTGAATTGGAATGACAGAGGGACCGAGACATCCCGGCGATCCTCGACGAAAGTCACGGTAATCAAACTGGAGGATGTCGCGTAGCTGATCTCGACAGCCTTGAAACTGGACTTGTGGAGACCATAGGATCGCCCTGAGCCATAAAATGTCACTGAAGTCGGAGATCCGCCCTCAATATCCACCACAACACGTTGCCCATGCCTGGGAGTGAGGGCTCGAGAAAGAGGATTGTCGATATATGCCCGACCTTGACACACGGTCTTGGACATCAGAAGTGCTTTAAGCCAGTTTAACTCCGAGCCAGAGATGGCCTCAAGCCATTCTGATGCTTTAGGAACGGCGTCACCGACTTTGTAGGTGATGGAGGTAGAGGATTCTTCACATTCAACCTCATCAGGGATATCCACGTCTTCGGCCGCAGGAGCAAGGTAGTCGATGGTAGGGACTTTGGAAACGTCACCTCCATACGAGCGCTTCAGAAGCTTTTGCACAAGCTTGGCGGTAACATCGCCCAAGAGCTCTCCAATAGGTTCGTCCTTCACTATTGAATGTTTGACGGCGACGGGACCCTGCAGAATGCATACGCGTTGAGGATCTTGGTCGAACACAGCTTCAATATCCTCTGCAGCCCACAGAGAATCCTAAGGAGAACTACAATTAGGTGTGGGGATCGTCAACATGCTGCAACTGACCTTCTTGAACCAAACCTCGAAATTGGCATCCAGAATGGGGATAAAAGGCGCTGGTTTCTGCCCCGGACGCTGGGAGATGGTGAGGAAATAGGCACGATCCTCCGCAGCAAGAAGCTGATGGGTGGCATTGGAGTACTTCGTGAAGAACACGTCAACGAAAGCCGAGGGATTGTCAAGCTCCTTGAAACTTTGCAGGATACTGAGTTTAGGGCCGCCGTCTACACCTGCGAAACGCTCCTCGACGCGCCTCAACCAATCGCCGGTCAAGTTGCGCAAACTGAGGTCGATCCAGCGGTCTTCATGAGCAACATACATGAGGCAGATCATCCGAAGCGTAACCTCTTCGTAGGTCATATCGCCAAGGTCGAGAGCAACACTGCCATCTTTCTTCCATCCAAACCATGGTTTCGCGAAATCCTTGTTTAATTTCTCGATGATCTCAGCTTTGCGCTCAGCCAACCACACAGCGCGCTTCTCCTTCGGCAAATTGAAGACGGTGTTGTCGAGCTCTTTCCAAAGCTTGACCGCACGGGTAGCAATCTTATGGATAGGTTCGCCCAACTCCGAACGGACGGTAAGCACACCACCAGTCGGTTTGACGTAGGTGTTCTCCCAATCCTTATCGTCAACACCGGCAGCGGCAACAATCAGATCTTTGACAGAGGAACTCGTGTGTGCTTCTTGGGCCACCATGACACGACTGGCGAATAAGAAACCGTCGAATGGCATAGGTTGCGTGTCGTAAAGGTCCTTCGACCAGTCACCAGTGAGGTACGGCCAAAGATCATCTGCCCCACCAAAACCGGAACCTCCAACGAGAACAAGGTTGTCTTGCTGACGAATAGAACTGTATGTCTTTAAGATAGGCATGTGGAAATCTTCGTACGAGTGGTGTCCCCCGGCACGACCACCAGTCCACTGGAGAATGATCGGAAAGTCGGGGTTGGCAGCAGCGATGTTGACAACTTGGCGAATACCCTCGACGGACCCCGGCTTGAAGGAAACATGTTTAACACCCGCACTGCGCAGCCCACCTATGATTTCAGCGGCCTTCTCTGTACTAGGAATACCAGCCGCGACGCAAAAACCTTCGATCGGTAAACCTTCGCGACGCATCTCCTGCCACAAGGGAAACTGGAAGCCGAATTGACGGGGATTGATGTACAGAGAGTTCAGAGTGAGGCCGACTCCGGGGGGGATATTGGACTGAATTTCAGTAACTTTGGCGCGAAGTGCCGTCGGGTTATAGTGACCGCCGCCTGCAAGTTCAACATGATAGCCGGCCGAAAGAATTGCAGAGACGAAGCCAGCCTTGACAGTGGTAGGCGTCATACCCGCAACCATGACTGGAGGCTTGCCTAATAACCGAGAGAAAGGCGTGTCTAAGTGGATCTTTCCATCACTAAGACGATATATCAGTATCACAACTAACGACATGGTGACTCTTCTACCTTGTCTTCACCAGCCTTGGCGCGTACTTCTTGCTCCACCATTCTTCATACTGGACATCCTCAGTGTCGAACAACTCGGCCTCACCGCGACCCTTGTCACCAAGTATGATGACACGCATTCCGCGCCCGTCAAGATTACGAGCAGTAAGAGGACCAATGCCATTCAAGCCGCCCGGCCCAAAGTCAATAATATGAGTCGCGGATTCCGGAAACGCGGTCGCGAGATCCCAATGAATTGGTGATGTGAAGATCTGGTCACATAATGACCGAGTGATCGAAGTTGTGTTCTTGCGCATATCAGAACCTTCGAGGTCGTTCAGCTAGAGCAGAAGACAAATCCATACATATACCCACCATCCTCAGTGTTGAAGACAGGAATTCCGAGTTCGTCGGGGGCCCATAGTTCTTCACCATCCAGATCTTCGTTACACAATTTGTCGGTGGCACTTGCCAAATAGGAACTATGGTAGGGTGCATTGACGACCAAGAAACGAACACCAAATGCAGGTTTCCTCTGCGAGTAAGGGATCTTGCTTTGGTCCTGTCCGCTGGGGGCTCGGACCTTCCTTAAGTTCGTCACCAAGCCATACAATGCACGTGGAGGTCCCGTGACGACGAAATTTCTTGGGCCATTGTACAGAGAAACGGCCAATTGAGAATTTTTGGGCAAGTGTTTGTTTGTTGCGTCAATATATGGACGTAGCGCCGAAAGTGCGAGACCGTTGATCGACAGCATGGGTGAAGGCTGGCCCTCACCGCCCTCAATAGCATCTTGGACGATGCCAGGCTCGAGTGCTAAGACAGGAAACGCCTCTTGACCTCGCATACCACAGAAAAATAACCAGCGAATTGCTTTCTTTGCATTCGCATCAAAGGATTCGTAAGACGTCGAGGCAGATATGGCAATAGCGGAAACAACGCCCTGCGAGTGTCCTGTTGCACCAGTAATGTGATTGCGAAGTTGACCCGGGGTGAGTCCCGACACACGGCAAACAGCGAGATATTGTATGAGCTGTGTTAAGCCAATGAGAGGAAGTGATATGGGAATTGATGCAAGGTACGCGATTGGCGGGCGAGGTGTTGCCCCGGAGAGCCACGAGGTAATATTCATGCCGTAATTGTAGAAGCTTGAGACCTGACGCGCCGCGACGAGCGGGGCAAGTATCTCGTTTGTGATTGCCGTGATTAAAGGCGAAATGTACGGCCCATAGGTATCATAGAGTGCTTGGAGTTCGTCAAAGTAGACCTCATTCGTTCCTTGGCCACCAAAGAGCGCATATATGGAGACCTCTCCTTCGGAAGAGGCGGAAAGAAGAGCAGAGGTGGGTGGCTTGGGAATGTCAGCAACATCGTGATGCTCGAGGGCTGCACGCGCGGTGAAAAAGGATGTTAACACTGAGATACGGACGTCGGCATCGAAGGGCTTCACAAAGGAGAATATATCTATGTCGGAAAGGTACGAGGAGACAAAATGCGTGAAGACGTGCAAAAGGAGAGACGTGCACGCTTTCGTGGAAAGGGAATCATCAGACAACCTTTGTGCGACGAAAGACAAGAAGCGTGCAAATAGGTCGACCTCGGGCTGGAGAGTGATTTCATGTTCTACAGTGGTGTCAATGGTATCAACTTGCTTCTGGGCATGCGTGAAGTCATCTCTGAGAACTTCAGCTGCGATCCACACGTCACTGTTGGTGGAGACTGGGATTGAGACCTGCAAAGTATGGGAAGACGTGAGCAGGTACCGAGACGATACGATTATCGATCTGTACGCGTACTCTAATGTTGGGAACGGTGATGACTAAAGGACGCGTTGAGAGGGCAGTCTCGTGGACTGCCTCGCCATCCTGAACAGACATTTTTGGGGGTGCTATGGTTGACGAGTAAAGGGGCGGGAAGAGCGTCGGGGACGGGATACGAGGGTATAGAGAAGAGATTAGACGTGGCTCCAGAGGCTTTTATATGCACCCCCAGTCCCAAATTTTTGTTTTAGGCGTATACCGCATTCCTTCCCCAAAAAAACATTAAGTCACGTGTATTTACGTATAACAAACACGCGTCTCGGTCTCGATCTTCTTCAACTGTCAAGGAGTGCAGCATGGCCTAACCTCCGTTCAGAGACATGCTCCTCGCGGCAGTTTTATTGGAGGAACAGTGACATAGAACAATACATTGTGACGCGAAACCTATGTGCACTGACCGTTGTTAGGGATGCCTCATGACAATCGCATAATCTGCATGCTCCGAACACACATAATACCTTAGACTTCTTGACGAAGATTAGGGTCATCGATACCAATCGTGGTCATCAATGCATCATGGATAACCCCATCAGCGGCGTGGTCGAACGCATGTCTGTTCAGTGTGTCACTGGTTTACCACACAACCCGAAACGCTTGCGATGATCTGTCGACAATATGGATGATGGCTGCGACCAACCGTTGTGAACATTGAATCTGGCACCATCATGATCGATTTACCCGCGGTTTGCAGCTCTCGAGCTCGCCATTTCACCTTGTGTGTGCTGTGATGACGGGTCTTACCTCAATTCTTAGTTATATATTAGCCTGCTCTTGGAATTGATGGAGAGATAAGCCCAATGAAAAAGGCGTTCGCCGAGTAACGGAGCTGTGATACACCACGGGTCCGTCTGTGACACATACACAATGGTCGCCAGCGTGTACTGTACTAATCGTGGTGTCGCCAAACGCCAGAGTGAGATCAAGTACGACAATATTTTCACAACGGACCAAGGCAGCGTGGGTCAGGACTATTCGTTAGAACCGTCTAGTTTGTGAAGAAGATACTGTACTGCGTCAGATCTACTAGGATTGCAGCGTGGTCTTGATGGGGAATACATGAGGGGTTACATTATCAAGGTTGTCGCGGTTGTCGAACGTCCACGTCACCGCGTGTCACACTCTTGCGGCTCCCACTATTGCGTCCATGGAACCGAACACACCGTCCGCAATATCATCGGTACGCATAAAAAAGGTCCATTTTTACGCTTCTGCACCGTGCTGTTTGCTTATGAAATACTTGTTCCATAGCGAAAGCTTGAAGATGCAATCCGCACTCTGGATGGAGCTGTGGTATCCCCAACTGTAGCTTCTGCAATCGAGAGGCCAACACCATCGAAGCGGTCCCATCTTGCTCGTTCGGTGTACTCTACGTTGGCAAGATTCGGCGCAACGTCGAAAGAACGATCGCGACCTTCATCCAAGTTAGTTCCTAGGCGTCATAGACATGTCACCTCTGAAACGCCGTCCGCGTCTTCCAGCAGCGCACCCGCAATAGACGTCTTAAAAAGCGCACCTCACCTTGCCGCAATTCTTGCACGATCTGCATCGCGGCTCAAACAGGCTCCTCCCTTAAACCATCTGTCGACACCTCCCATTCACTTCGTGTCTGAGTACAGACCCTCTTCCACGGACTCCTTCCTTTCTCGCCTCGCTACTTACAAAATCACTACATATGCCAACAAACCGCCACAAATCGACGCCGTTGCTGCCGCGAGATGTGGCTGGATCAACGATGGAAAAGACAGGTTGGTCTGTGGAATGTGTGACGTATCTTGGGTGCTTGCCGGCCGCGAGGGTATGAGGAAAGACGCTGGTAAGAAGGTGGGTTCAGCGTAGGTCAACACACTGAGGTTCCCACCTGTAGCTAGTGCATTGATCGAGAAACAACGCATCTCTCTCGTAGAGATGCACAAGGACGGATGTCCTTGGAAGGCCAGGCAGTGCGAGCGTTAGCAGCATTTTTTGTCGTTTTGACGTGGGGTTCTGACATTTCCGTTTTTTAGCTTCGGTCTATCGGGTACCTCTCCAGGCGCCTACTGCAATGGTCCGCGAATTGAGAACCACAGCGCTATCGCTCGGACCTATACTTGCCAGTGTGGCCATTAAGCATCCACTTGTGTGTTCCGTTCTTTATATTTTTACAGGCCATTCCCTGATAAGGATGTTCAGACCCCCTCACAACTGAGTTCTTTACGTTCTATCTTCTCTGCAACGGCACCCGAAAGATGTGTATCAGAACACGATTCCGCCATGGACGTAGACGAGACCACTCATCCCGTAGTCCCCTCAGACACTGCTATCGTCGTCGCCCTCTTTGGGTGGGGTCCAGCGCCAACTGCGACACGCTCTGAACTCCGTTGCGCATCCTCTTTGTCTATTTCACGTGCGGGGTCATATGCTCCTTCCGCTTCCATGCCTCCGACCCCATCACTTTCGCGTGCCAGCTCCGTCTCGAGTCACTTCCGAGAGCGGGCAAGCACACCAACTCCCTCCGCTTCACCTCGGATGAGTATCTCCCAGCTCAGCATATCTCCGGATCGTGTAGGGGCATCTTCGCGCATGAAAAAACCGTGGTCCAGTAACAGTGCCACCATCACTGTTCCCCGAGACGCCTCACTCGTTTACTGCGTCCTCTGTCAGCGGCGGGTTGGCCTTTGGGGATATTCTAGGAGTGATGCAACAACACCATTGGTACAGGATGAGAACTCTGCATCGGCGTCTCGTGAACATAAAAAAGAATTCGACCTGGTGAAGGAACACCGATCCTACTGTCCTTATATTGTCTGTTCGTCAGTGGTTCCTACATTTTCGCATCCGCCTGCGGTGGACTTTCTTGGGAACGCAACAGAAGGTTGGCGAGCGGTGTTGACTGCTGTTCAACGTTACGAACTCAGTCAGCGGCAACGTATATCTCGGTTTCTGCCTAGCGACGATCTAGACAGCCAAGCATCCTCTGCAGAGTTGAAAGGAGTCGAGGCTATGGTGGCTGGCGTAAAGATCAATGGGGTCAGTATTGAAGCACCTGTTCCTTGCGCGTCACTGAGATTGGCTGTTATACAGGGTCGAGAATTGTTGAGGTATATCAAGGGTCTGTTAGGTTGACTCAATGCTTTGTTATCGACTGCCATGAAATAACTCGAGCAACATGTTTGCTGTCATATATCATCTTTTTATCTCTCTTCATTGTCTCGTATCACATTCAGAGCTTGGTAGCCATGATATTCTCGGGTCGATGCTGCTTATCATTTCCGACCCGTCCCCAACAATCAGTTAAAGCAATCACGATGCTCTACTTGATTACTGCAAGCGGTGGATCAGGACAGTCCACCACCCGCCGCCGAAGAATGACTCACAAAAAATTTCTTGTGAAGTTGAGCCCCGGCAGCCTCTACTGACTGCAGTTCCTCGGTGGTCAGGGCAGGGACGTTGTTGGTGTCTAGGTATTCCCTAATTCTCTCAGCCTTGGACAATGTGTTATTTGAAGTCCAGCTATTCGGTGACTCTCCATAAAGATGTGCAGATAGCCGACTGACGTTACCACCAGAATGCCCCTATGTTGCAACCATTTATTGAGCACTTGTCCATCAGTGACGGGTCTCGGGTCTCGCGCGGATCTTGTCGACCGCCGAGTCGACCGGGCCGCCTTGAGCTCTGAAAAGGGGGGAAAGACCTGCATACGAAGAGGTCACGATATTATGGGTCTTGTGCAGCGCAATCACTGGTCGAAGGGACTGCCACACGTATGGATGGACTCCGAGCTATCGAACATGGTCACGACACCAGGTTAAGTTGGTTCTCGTAAAGATGCAGATGATTTTCACCTGGTTCACTGCCGAAGGGACCGTTGCAACGCTCAGGATTTCCTCTAGGTCCTGAACTCCAAAGTTGGACACGCCGATGGACGTGGTTAAACCTTTCTTTTTACACTCCTCCATCTCTTTCCACACCTGCTGAAGCCGACCAGCATGAGCTTTGGGTGTGTGGATTAGGTTGGGTTCACATGTTCTACACCGAGCTTGCTGAGAGACTCTAAAAGGGCAGTCTTAGCTGTTTGTCCGAGGCCTAGTTTGTTGAGTTTAGTGGTGATATAGAGCTCTGAGCGTAGCTTTCCGGAGGCTGAGATGCCTTTCCCTGCGCTTTCCTCGTTGGCGTACATCTGAGCGCAGTCAAGGTGGGTGAAGCCGCTTTCGATGGCGAGTTGTATGACATTAGTGACGTCCTGTCTGTAGAACGCGGGACCCGTGCCGAAGGCGATTCAAGGGGTCTGCGTGCCGTCGTTGAGTGAGGCACGGTCAAGGCTGGTGTTATCGGTCGACCTACTTGAAAGACTCACAAGCTTCTTGAAGTCGATCAGGCCACGGCCCGGATGGGTCTGGGTGGGACTGGTACTGTAGACAAAAACAACCGTCTGGGAAGAACGTGTATAGTAAAGATTAATGGGCTTCTTGTCAACGTCCCCCACTCCCAGCCGCCCCCCTCTGCCGGGGCTGATCCCCTCCGTTCGATGAGAGTTCCGCGCCCGGATTCAGCTCCATGTCTAACCTTCTCGCCAACTCTCGATCAGCGTCCTCTATTTTCTTCCTTCTCTCCTCCCGTCTTCTTCTCTCTAGCTCCTCTTCGTGAGCCTGTTCACGCCTCGCGACCTCCATATCCGCCTCTTCCTGTTGTCTCCTTTCCTGTGCAAGTCTCTCTTCTCGTTCAGCCTCTTCTTGCGCTTGTCGCACGAGTGCGAAGTCTGCCTCTTCTTGCCTCCGTCGTTCTGCCTCCTCTGCCTCCATCTGAGCACGCGCAAAGGCTGCATCAGCAGCTTCTTGTTCGGCGCGTGCTCTGATACGAGCTAACTCCTCTTGCCATCTCCTTTCGGCCTCCGCTTCCTCAGCGCGCCTTCGGCGGGCTTGTTCCTCAGCTGCTTTGCGGCGACGCTCTGCCTCTTCACGTTCGCGTTGGATTCGCTCTTCTTCTTCCTCTTGCTTTCTGCGCTCTTCCTCCTCTTGTTTCCTGCGTTCCTCCTCCTCCCGCACCCGGCGCTCTTCTTCTTCCCTTCTTCTGCACTCTTCCTCCTCCCTTCTCTTGAATTTTATCTCTTCCTGTCTCCTCTGCTCTTCGGCTTCCTTCCTTCTGCGCTGTTCCTCCTCTCGCCTCCTATGCTGTTCCTCCTCTCGTTCCCTTTGCCGTTCTTCCTCTCGTTCCCTTTGTTCCTCCTCCTCTCGTTTCCTTTGCTCTTCCTCCTCTTGCTTCTTCCGCCCTTCCTCTTTGTTCAACGCTTCTTGTTTTCGCAGCTCCTCTTCACGTCGTTGTGGATCTTCCTCTTCCATCCGCTGCCTACATTCTTTTTCTTCGCGCACTCCTCGCTCCTCGGTATCCTTGAGCCGCTCCAGTTGTCCCTGTTTCTCCTCGACGACTTTCTTGCTTTGCTCTTCAGCTGTTTGATTTCTAGTCACATCTTGCAGAGCCCCGCTTACCTCCCCCCGTAGCACGGTCCCTGCTTCTGCAACAGCGACAGGCTCGGCCTCATTTCGCCCATCCTCCACTTGTCTCTGTCTGACGACTTCTTCTGTGCTGGCAGCAGGCGTGGTGTTTGGGACTACTTGAGGGGGTAGCGGTGTAGTAGTCGATGGCTGAAGCAATGGAGTAGCAGGGGTAACACTTTGCGACAAGGATGTCGGTGGAGGGGTCGGTCCCTGGCTTGGTGCTGATGATTGTACCGGCGTCTGCGAAGGCTGCGCAACGAAGATCTGGTTTGAAGGGCCTTTTCCATCTTGGCTATGCAGTGGAGGCGGCGGTGGTGGTGGGAATGGAGGAGGGGGGGGGAGGAGGGGGTGGGAAATATGACTGGGGTTGGTGAGGTAACTGAG
>JBBPRI010000137.1:0-52757 GCA_038092955.1 Boletus pseudo-olivaceus | reverse complement strand
GTAAAGCACACCGGGGCTCATAACCTGTTGAATCCAGCCATATACTGGCAGAGTGTACGCTACTGGTACATACCTGAGACTAGAGCTTACGATGGAACGTTGTGGTTCGGGTGAAAGATCGATTAGAGCTCAGACTAGCTGAGTCTGAATGTAAATACATACAGAGTGTGAACTACTCTCCTAATATGGAATGTACTGAGTGATAACGTTCAACAGTACATAGCGTAATAACGTCCCTTGTACTGTCGGATTTGTTAGTAGAGAGCGTGATTGAGAAAAAATCAACTTACAATCAATTCAGCGTGCTTTGTCGCTTCGTTCGCGAGTTGTTCGCCCCAATTGGCGCGGATGTACATAATCAAGCTTTTGATGAGGATCAAGAACTGGAGAAAGAAAGCAAGCGTCAGATAGCCTAAGATAGGTATTGCAAGACCACTTACTCATTGCGATGATATGTGCATCGGATGCCGCTGTACGCTCATAGTAATGGGATATTTTTTGCACCCCTGCTTCAAGCGCAGCACTGAATTTTGCAAACTTCTTGCTCTTCGCGCGTGACGACCATCCTTTGTGTAGCATCTCCAAAGCCGGGAGGACTGTGTGTAGTGTGGGTCCCTGCTCTGTCGAGAAAGCGTGTTGAGCGTTCTCTGCAAACTAGTGTGAATGGTGTCGTGTCAGCGTGTGAAGTGTGATGAAAGGAACAATAATAATGGCGCACTATGAGAAGGGCTAAAAGCAGGCGGACTTGGTCCCACTCTTCTTCCGATAACTGGAGCCCCAGGACTTTGCGGCGCTTCTCTGAGTCGTTCCCGCGATCTTTGAATGCAAGCTGTTCAATAAAAGTGTTGACGTCCTATATTGATATCAGCGAGTGTAAATACACGGACATCATCAAATATACTTACCTCTTTGAGTTCAAGGGCACGACTGAGCATGTTGAATGTCGAGGACCATCGGACTTTCATGTCAACGGTGAGTTGCAAGGGGGGCGAGCGTGTCTGAATGGTCTTGAATAATTCTTTACGTTGTGCTGATGAACGAGCCTAAGAATACCTGTCAGTGTCTTGGCAACTCCAATTACATGTAAGAGTAGTACGTACCTTGACAGAGATGGCACGAACAAGGCCAATCGGGTCTCGATCCTCACCATTGCTTGAGACAACGATGTCAGCATCAGGTGAGGAGGGGTCATAATGTTTTGATATGCTGTATGCTGCAAGGAATGTCTGTGTCGCAAGATTGATGACGTGAGCCATACAGCTGTGATAGATATTTGTAATAGTTAATATATGTGGTTGCCAGCCGCATTACAACCGACTTACCGTAATCGTCGCTTCGCCCCATCAAAGGGCTTACCCGTCTCAGACGTCAGGAGACGTGCAAACTCTGTCATCATCGTGTCATTATTGCTTGCATTGTCACTTGTAACATATCCAATCTAATTTGATGGTGAGGTATGGTGAGCAGATAGGTATAGCTAGTAGATTAAGATCACACACCCTATGAGTAATTCCCAGGCGTTGGACGGCTTTATACAGCGCTTGCCCGAGACGGACCCCACTGTGCGCATTGTTGAGCTGGATGAATGCGATAAGGCCCGTGTGAAGGGTCCACATGTGCGGCACGTTCTCTTCGATCCATGATGCAGTGACGGCGAAATAACTGTCGCAGTTCGAGGCCTGCCACGCATCACAGGTGAGGCTGATTTGTCCTGGAACGATTTGGCCCTATTGTACTACATTAGTTTAGTGATGCGTAAGGGTATGTATACATACCGATAGTCTCTTTTTGAGTGAGAGGAAATCGATCTTGAATTTCTTGATGATGAGCTCGCGCACCGTGGTATGACCGGGTATCTTGATCTTGTTGGGAGCGGCGCGTGAGACAATGTTGAGCAATCTTTGGAACGTCGGATGCTCCATGCAATGAATAGGCTGTAATCATTAGTAAGTTAATTGCCATTGGCGAAACCACTCACCTGGTCTGTTGCAACAAGCCACTCGATAGCGGCATTGCGAAACGCAGAGTCTGAATATTGAACAATCATGCCTGCCGGCACGAGATGACTGTCGAGGGAAGGTTGCCTACTGATTCCGGCGCTGGACGAGGCAGAGTCGCGTTGACGAGCTTCTTCCTCTCGACGGTGTTTGGTATCCACGGGTAACATGGATGTGAACCCATTGTCAGCAGCCCACTTCCGATACATTTCCTCATGGGCTGCTTGCTGGTGACGCCGCAGCGTAGTTGTTTGGTCGACGATAGCGACGCGCTTTTTGAGTTGTTTGCTAGTATATAGGGGATTAATGAAAAATCAAATGATGCAAAGAAAAACACACCTGCAAGTGTTACAATCCCGAACCTTCTTGTTGTCCGAATTCAGGTACGGAGCGGAGAAGTGTGCGTCGATGTCTTGAGTACGTTCAGCTCGTCCCCTCTTGGTTGGCTCATCTACATCAATGACTTGGACATCCTTGAGGAGACCGTCGGATCCAGTAGTAAGAGCTCCGTTGGCCTGTGATGCTACGCGGACCTTCTGAAGCCCTATGAAGTGTTCATGAGAGGAGTTGGATACGATCACTGTGAACTCACCTTTTTTCTTTTTGGGTGGGCTATCGGCATCGGATTCAGCATCGGACGTGGCGGCATCGATGTTGAGGACTTCCCGAGTCCATTTTGGGCCAGCCTCGCCGCCAGGTGCCAGTGTATTCACTATAGACTCACCTTCAGATGGCCGCGTTGCTATCTGAGCTTTCCGGTGGGAGGAAAGCTCCAAATCGGCAGCATTCTCGGCACATGTCACACGTGCAGATGGTATGGCTGTACATTTGGGCCAGCGAGACTGTTCTTCAGTGCCGGACATATTGCCTGTAATAAGCGAATAAGCGAACAAATGGGATTGGCAGATGGTGAAAATTTCATATCCGCATACCTTTTATAGTTATCGGCTCTTGCCGGTAACAGGAACGTGCTATCTTTTGCACAGCTTCAGGGCTTCTGGGGCCTGGCTCGGCTCGGCTCATGGCTTCTCAAAATGGTAAGCCGAGCTCCAAGCCCCACCAAGCCCCTAATGCGGCCCGGCTCGGGCAGGCTTTTTGGGGCCCGGCTTCGTCGGCCCAGGGCTTTCAGGCCGGGCCGCAGAAACACTAGAGCTGATGGTCGTACTGTTACTTCTGTGGGGAATATTGTCAACATACGGCTTCGCGATCAAGTAATTGACAAGTATCTTCATCTGTCGGGCCCTTGTCTGTCTTGAATGGCTCACACCACAGTACAAAATTGGAATGACAATTCTTATTGACCTTGATTGTGATCAGTGCTGTAACATTTTTAATACCCAGTTGTGTTGTTGGATGTGGTATGCAGTTGAACAAGCTGAGTAAGACATATCAAAATATTGATCAAGATGCATGTAAATTGAATGATGTGCATCTTTGGGTTTGAATCTTCCCAACGTGACAGACGCATTACACGGTGAGTGAACCAAAGTACAAGACGAAACCGTGAAGTATACTACCGAGCGCTCTTACCAGCCTTGCGCGCCCGTCTTTTCCGGCCGATCACGGACCCAATGATCTTCCCAGATTTCACGGACTCTTCCTTGATCTCCACTGTCTTGACAGGCTTGGTTTGGTCAGATGATACACGGCGTTTCTTGGACGGAGGCTCTTCCGTACTACTTGGGACAGACTTGCGAGCGTTCTGTGATTGGGACTATAGAATGTGATGAGCAACTCCGTTTCTGCCAAGCGAGAGACTTGCCAATTTCCCCTTTTGCACTGTTCGGCGCTGCACAACTTGGATATTCTCGATGGAAAACTCCACAATAAGGGTTCCCTTGGCAGCCTTTGACGGGGCCTCCATCTCGTTCTTCATCCGTTTTATCCTGGCTTCGTCCGAGTTCCCCTCCTTTTTCTCCTTCGTAACGAGATCTCCAAGCTCCTCCTTCCACCACTTGTCAAAAAGCGTACCGGCATCCGCGTTATTGTTAGCCCATCGTAGTACGCGTAACGCATCGGCATGTGTGTGCATTTCGATGAAACCGTAACCGCGACTGCGACCTTTCCCGGTGACAGGGTCGACGCGGTCTGACTGGCGTACGATCTTTGCTTGCTTGACGCTCGTAAGTCGCACTGCCTTGGCCTTGTGTTTTGTTGATTTGAGGTCACGCTCTGCTTTGATGACGTCCTTGCTGTCTTGATCGTCAACTTTAGCAGGCTCGGTGAGTTCATCGGGGGTAAGGTCTTCCCGGGTACCCTTTTTGACTTCCGTGTTGAACTCCCGAACGCTGTGGATCGCAAGTCGCTTGAGAACACGCTCGGTAACAAATAGTGGTAATTGACGTATGCTGAGCCGTGTTTTGGAAACATAGAGGGAGGGATTGCTGCGGAGCATCGTTCTGCGGGCATTGAAAGAATTCGTACGCTTCTCGAGCTCGACCTGAGGGATTGTCTCGGCGGCAGGGCTGTTAGGTAAAATTACTAGGATGTCTTCAGCCAGAACCAGTCAGAAAGCGGAGGAATGACAAACCTCCTTCGCGCAACAGATAGAGATTTCGTTTGTCCGCCTTTTCCCGACTCTTTTCGCCATCTTCCTTGAGTTTCGTGGCTTGTTCTCTCGTGACTGCGCGAACAACATCAAGCGTCCGACCATGCAGCACCAAATCTTTCGCTAGGCCGGCTGACGGATCAGGGGTAAGGAGGGAAGGGAGGGAAAATGGGTTTTTGGGAGGCTGTAACATTATAACTGAATCTGTATTCATAGAGTACAGATGTATGCTCACCTGCGTCTTGGTGCCCATGGTCTCTGCACGCAAGACTTCGCCCTGCTTGATGGCCTTGTCCGCGTCTTCCTTGTTCCAAAAGCACGCAAATCCAGTTCCCCGGGGACGCTCAGTTTCGGGTTCGACTGCAAGGCGGACATATCGAAGTGGACCAAAGGCCCGGAATCTGTCATTATAAGTAGGTAGACTGCATAGAGAAACAGGGAGAAACATACAGTGTTCGTATTTCATCCTCCGTAGCAGTAAACGGAACGTTGCGGATGAAGAGTGTGTTTCCGGTATCTGTATGGGGTAATTGTGGTTTTCTGGGCGATTCGTCGTCGCTGTCGCGGTCAGAAGGCTCACTGTCCTCGCCGTCATCATCCCCGTCTTCCTCATACTCGTGCCCTGAACCCTCCTCATGTAGTCCTAGTTGCTCGTGTTCACTGTCAGCTTCGCTATCCTCGCCTGCGCTCGTGTCACTTTCTGCGTCATCCATTTCCATGTCGTTCTCCTGCTCATCAGCCACTTCTCCAAGGTTTGTTTTCTCTTTCACCCATCTCTCCTTGCTGAGTGCCCAGTCGACCGCGATCACCCGCTCTTTGCCCCCACTCCCGGTTGGTTCGGGCTCCTCCACCATCTTCCCCTCTTCGCAATCTTCCGCTCCGATGTTTTGACACTTCTTTTCCTCCCGACGCTGCTTCTTTCTTTTTTGCTTGTCCGAAACGATATCGCTCGCCATGCCAGCCACAACTTTCATTCCATTACACTTTTCCAACACGGACTCAGCATCCTTCTTGCTCAACATCCAAATGAATGCAAACCCCTTGGATCGAGGTATTTGAGTAGCCCTTTTGGTTTCTGCATCGTCCTCGGCTTTGGCATCATCGACTTCTGCTAATGGGATATGGATCGAGTGGATGGGACCGTACGGGAGAAAGATGGCTCGTAAATCCTGTTCGGTGATGTCGAAAGGAAGGTTTCGAACGATGAGGCGACTAGCTCGACTTGGCGTGTTTCCGGAGGTAGTTTCTATAGGTGATGCGATGAAACGTGAATCACGTACATTAATAAATGGTTAAATGCAGATTGAATAAACGATCTATACTTTTGATAGTGGTTTTGGCGAGATTGTCAAGTCGCTTTTTGAGCGTGACAGAAAGTAGACTGCCTTTGAAAACATGAGCGTGGAGTTTACTGACAGCGTCTTGCGCAAGGCTGGATGATGAGAATAATACATGTGCTAGGCCCGTAAGTGTCCTGAAATGAACAAGAGAAAGGAAGAGCTTACCAGTTGACGGATCTCCACCTCCAACGGTCTTCGCTGGCCATTCCACATTCTCTGCACCCTCAAACTTGCGGAGCTTCTTCCATAATGTCTTTTGGTTGATTGCAGACGGCAAGCCAGACACGATAATTGTCCGAATAGCAAGAGGATCGTTGATCTTCTGCACTTGTAAACTTCGTACAGGAGTCTCTTTTTCTTCTTTCGCATTCTCCGCTTTCGGCCGGTCCTTGGTCTTGTTTTTCGGCTGGAGGAGCAGTGAGGAATGGTAAGGGTGCGAGGAATGCGGCATGAAATCACTTTACTCTCAGCCCACTGCACCCGTATACTTCTGTCATTGATAGTCATGCCGTTGGCTGCGATTGACTCGAATGCTATCTGAGCATCCTCCTTGACGGAAAAGGAGACGTATCCAACGCCTTTGGAGACACCGGACCCATGCTCGAGGACCACGAATGCAGAGCGTATGGGTGCGAGATCGGAGAAGGCGGTCTGAAGATCGGTCGATGTCGCGTCATATGGTAGGTTGGACACAAAGAGCGTAGAACTGTGCCATCTCGATGGAGTCGTACATTATTTCTGGTTCAGGAGCACTCACCCATGGCTATGACCACTGTTTGACTGGGTCTCTTCGTCCCTCGCCTTGCGCTTCCCCAGCGTATCTGTCGACATGACTCGCACTAAGATTCAACGCGAACAGGATTTCTGAGGCAATTTGTTTGACGTTGTTGTTTATGTTGAGACAAAACTTTCACCTAGACTGCTTGAAGCTCTACGTGCTTGAACAACGCTGAACGTTGAAAGTTGAACAAGGGTGCTACACCTTCTCCACTGTTTGCCATTTGGTCACAGGTATGTACTCTCACTTGGCCTCAAGCAGTAATGAGACTGTTTTCTTCCAGGTGGAGTGCTGTCGGGAATCAGGATCGTCCAATTCTACGGAACCGTTTCCGTGTGGTCCTTGTCTCCCTGGTGGTACTGCCCTTACCATTCACATTTACCTCCTTCCATGCCACTCCCCATAAAGTTGCCATTCTCCGCATCCTCCAACAATTATTCTTGTCATTGGTTTCAAAACAAACCTAGATATCTCTGGACAGACATGAGTCTCGGTCGTGCTTGATATCCTCTCCGATACCGTCTGCCACGCCGACGCAGAAGTGAATCACATCAGCAAACCTCATAATTTATCCTCTTATGCCCGCTTTTCCCGATTGAAAGATGTTGATATCGCGCCCGCCACTCTCTCCTTGGCAACCAACGTCCCACCTTTCTCTACGTGACGCTCTGTTGGCCGAAGAATCATCTAATGAGGATAAATAACTTATCATTGTCAAGTTCATACTCCCTTGTATGTATATCCACTCCCTGATGATGGCTGTGAGTCTTATGTGTGCTCATACTGTGACGCTTAGGGACATAGCCCACGTTGAGTCTATGAGACGAGTGGAAATGCTGGGTATAGGTTATGCTTGGGAAGCAGCTCCCGTGCTTTCGAGGGATGGAGTCAGAGGTCTTGCAAGGTGGGGTTATATCTCGATGCTCTTTTCAAGTCCATTATCAATCGTTCTTTGTAGTCAGAGTGGGAATAATAAGAATAGAAATACCTGTAAAATGTTACTGGTAAAAGGGGAGGCATTCTGTCATGTATTTGCAGTCAGGTTGACGGGCTCGATAGGTCGTCTGTGGCACCCCTCTTGTGGTATGAATGGCTCAGGTACGTCCGTTGTTTCACGTTTGCCCTGCCGGCGCTGACTCGTCTCTTCAAGTTCAGCTAGCGACTGCGTTTCGACTCGTTTCGAGTTGCAGCGTGCGCCGCTCGTTGCGCCATCCGGTATCATTTCCCGTCGCATTGGACGCTGTCTCCATCACTCTGGCGCTCCAGATCGCCCTGACGCTTCTCGATTCCTCCAACTCGCCTATCTGACCTCCTGGACATCTATCTCTAGTTGACGCTTCCGTATCGTCGTTGTGCTGCTTCGTACCGCCTTTACGACATCCCTGCTCGCTGTGGAAGTCGCCTCGTTTCGAGCCTTCCAAGGTATGTTTTCTTCATCTTGCCCACACGTTTGCGCTCGTGTTCTGACCCCTCCTGCAGCATTTTCGGCCTGTTCCTAGAGTTCTCATCACCTCCGGGCTCTCCCAACACGTCCGTTTCGCCGCTGCTAGGTCCGACGTTGCTCGCATATCTCCTTCACTCACCTTCGAGTGCGACGCTCGGGGGTTCGTTTTGTCGTTGCGTGGGCTTATCAGGTGCTTCGGGTGGGTCCTCGAGTGCTTCAGGTGCGTCTATGACGTCTGCTGAGGTGCGCTGACGAGTCTCGTCACCGATCGCCTTTGCGCTGTGGGCGGCATCCTCCCCCTCGATTGACGCGTTTCTGTGCGTCCTGGGGTCTTCCCTCTCGACCTGCGCATCTCGGCCCGCTCTACCTACCTTCCTATGGGCTGCTACATCTGCGCTTACATGCGCGAGACGTCTGCATGGTCTTTCAACTCATTGTGCATAGTTGCCACCTCGTCTGTCGGTTCTGTGGGCTTCTTGGGTCGGCATTCTTCGTCGCTGTCCTCACCCGTACCCTCCGCGCCATCTCTTGACGCTCTCGACTCGACCTTCTCGACCACTCTGACCCTCGCCGTGACCCTCAGCTCGCCCTCTTGCACCCTTGTGCCATCTGGCTGGTCGGGCGGCTCTGGAGGCACGTCTGGACAACGCTCGTCGCTGTCCGTCGGGTCTGCAGGGTTTCTCGACGGCTGTTGCTCGTCGGGTCTCGCCTGGTTGGTCACGGTCGTGTGACGCGCTTCGTGCGCTTTCGCCGTTCCTCGTCGCCTCGTCGCCACCAGCTCCAGCACTACTGGTTGTTGCCAGGCCATCTTGCTCCTCGAGCGACGTGCTGGGCTGGCTTGGTGTGTTTGCGCCCACACGTGTGTTCGCTGCTGGCCGTTCGAGTACTCTCGTTGGCCCCGGGGGTCCACCCTTGACTTCGTCACCCGCTACCTTCCTGCGGCTTTTCGCCACTCCTCGGCCCTCTACACTCGATCCGTCGTCTCGTGGCATCCGTTTTGGCTGTGTGGTACCTGAATCGTCTTCTGGGGTTCGTACGACCTGTCTGCTGGCCCTGCTGGCCCAGCGCTCATCGCGTTTGGGCCCGGCGAGTCAGCAGTCTCGTCGTGGACCTGCCAACTCGTGAATAGCTTCTTATCTTACTGGAATGCTTGTTTTACACATGTCAATCAGCTAACTTCGTGTCGATGGTGCCGTGAGTGGCCAACCTCCCCGACTCAAACCCATACTTACTGAGTCACTCTCTCACAACACATACCAAGGGAGTCGACTGTGCCTGCCATGCCATCACTCTAGTCTGCCTTCTTGCGTATCGTGCGGATCCATGTAACTCGTTCTTTCGGCAACTTACGACAAACTGTTCTCACAAACGATATATATAAAGCGGACCACACCATTAACTTTCACCCGTCTTCTGGAGCTCATGTCTATCGTCAAAGGGGTTGCCCTCATCACTGGATCAGCCCAGGGTTTGGGACGTAGTATCGCACTTCGTCTTGCCAGGGATGGCTTCGATATCGCTCTGAACGATGTCTCGTCAAAACATGATGAGCTGCGTGCTGTTGCGGACGATATTGGGAAGCTTGGTCGAAGGACTCATTTAGTTCCTGCAGATGTGACCGTCGAAATGGAAGTCAAGGACATGGTACAAGACACTGTCAAGGAACTCGGTGGGTTGGATGTTGTGGGTACCCCGTGTTGCACTTCGATCGATTGTGTTTCCGAGTACTACTCTCTTCGTAGATGGTAGCGAACGCAGGGATCGGTGCATTGTCATCCTTGGTCGACAGTACGCCACGCTACTAGTCAGCTTCGTACGGCTTGAACTGACATAGTGGTATTCTGCAGTGGAATTAGATGACTGGGAGCGGGTCATGGCCGTCAATGCGCGTGGCCCTTTCTTGTGTTACAAGTATGCAGCACAACAGATGATCAAGCAAGGACGTGGAGGGCGGATTATCGGCGCCAGCTCTATCCTTGGAAAGATAGGACTCCAAGGATGCTCCGCGTATTCCGCCAGCAAGTTTGCTGTCAGAGGTCTTACGCAAACCGCTGGTATGGGCCGGCTTTTTTGTCACCCTGCTCTTAAATGAGATTTCTGATCAAATCAGCACTGGAACTTGGCCCACACAACATTACGGTAAATTCTTATGCTCCCGGTTTCATCAAGACGCCATTGAGTAAGTTCCGACAAAGTATTCGATCCCGGAATGGGACTACATAAGTTCGGAATTCGGACAGCGACTTTCATCTTCGATGGGCCTGATGATTTCGAACCGATTAAGCCATGCTTGAACGTGAGTTGCTCCATTTCCCGCTCGTCGCCATGTAGCTATATTCTCATACTACCCGTAGCTCATGTCCAAGAGAGTTATCAAGTGTGACCCTCAGCCGGAGGACATCGCAAGCATCGTTAGCTACCTCGCCTCAAAGGAGGCACACTTCATAACCGGCAAGTCACATTTCTTGATTCCACCTTCAGGTTCGCTTACTTACCTTTTGGATTATACCAGGACAAAGTGTAAGTTCTAGCTCTTTTTGGATTGACTTGTTGAATCGGGTCCCGAGCTGGCATGCTGAATGAACTTGACGTAGATTACTGTTGACGGAGGAAGTATCCTGCAGTCTTGCGGGGAATGACTGTATTGCAAAGTCTATCTGAATGTAATGACATTTTTGTTCATTCCCTCGATATTGTGTGGGCCTTCATGTATCTTACAAGGTTACCTGCAGTGTTTTGACGTTGAACTCCGTAAAATATCATGTATTGAAGCTCGGACCCGCTTCCAACGCAGTTCACATCCGACCAGACAATGTCTCGGTTGTGTACTAGAGAGGGCTGTGGGTCAACCGGTCATCGATCATCGGTAGTAGCTGGAGAATTGTTAGCGTATGGATACATGGCAAAAAATATTAACGCGAGCTCGAAATGCCTCTGCTAATACAGACTCTATAAACGTACCGTGGCTTGCGATTTCACCGATGGAAGTGAGCTGGGGTCGTGATAGAAATTTAGTTATCGGCAAAGCTGCTCACCCGCGCAACTGACACGTTCGTCTTTCAAAGTTGCTACTTGTCGTTGGCCTCAGCGGACTTCTACGAATCACCCGTCTTCCAAACCGGGTTAGTTTGATGAGGCTATTTGACAAGATCCTCGTTCGAAACCTTTTTCCCACTGAAGTTACGCCCGTCGGTGAGCGTACGTACTCCGAGTTTCCCCCTAACCTGTTGCTACTCACAGTTCCCAAAGCACTCCTGATCTAAGGGTCATCGCGGGCGTCGAATATTATTTACCAGTCGCCGACAATGTGTTTGGATTAGTAACATCCAAGGGGACATGCGCCGGCTACGCTGCTCGGACTTGCGGGGACGGCAAGAGGGTTTCGATCCTAGTCTTCAAGGCGCTCGGCCATGCGACGCACACTGTTCAAAGACAACCCACTGACTTCCGCTCTCCAAGGAACCTCTTGGGTCGAGGTGAAGCGTCCCATGATGATGCAACCCGTGAGGTTATGCATGGTGCACCAAAGTTGTATGCCGTGGCACACCTGCACCGATCAGCGTGGTCAGGGATGGGCGAGGGGGAGGAGCTGACTGGTAATTGGGACGTTACGTTCTAGGCGATTGAGCGGAATTTTGTACGGGTACGAGTATAGGGTTGCTGTACTAGGGCGTGGTGAACGTTCCAATGATCCCACGGAACTTTCCGAACCGAGTCGCACCGGACGCGGTTTCAGGAGGACGACACCAAAGTTTTGTTGCAGACGATGTACCGCGCCGTTGCCGTCCCCAAGCGAGCTGCTGGCAGAGGCTTCGTCAGGGCAAGAACAGTAAGTCACCCTTTCATATCTCTCCCAAATCTAACGAGCTCAACCATGACGACAGCGTCCGGCAAGCACCAACACTACCACCTCCACCACCTCCACCACTGCCACCACTGCCACGACACCCGGAGCCGCCACGAGCTCTTCCTCTGCTTCGTCGGCATCCAAGAAAGCCAACAGCTCCGTGAAAAGACTGCTTTTTTACTCCGTCACCGCGACCGGCGCGTTTTACATCGGTAGCACGTTCGTTTCCTACCAAAACCAGCAGTACCACGACTTATTCACGAAACACGTCCCGCTGGGCGACGTCCTCGTCGAGTATGGAGAGCAGCACCATTGGGACGAGATCACCGTGCAGCAGGTTGTCGTCGCCACCGTGGACACTGCCAAGACCGTCTACGACTTTGTCCAACGACACCTCGCCAATGTGATGCCAAATGCAGACGCCAACAAGGCTCAGAACACCCCGTCCGACAATGACCCCTCGCGCGAGGGCAAGAAGACGTCCATCGACGAGACAAAGGCGCGCGTCAAGTCCACCGCCGCTGTTCTCAAGACGACTATGGACAAGACGACGGAACGGCTCTCGCCAGAGGCGGCCGCCAAAGCAACGGCGCTTGCAAAGCACCAGGCCGCACAGCTCGCGGACGAGCTCGACGAGCTGGTCAAAAAAGCGGAGGCCGCGTTGGCGAAACCGATCGAAGTTATTCTGGGATCGACATTCACGCCAGATCCATCGTCCCCTTCGCCTGAACTTCCATCCGGGAATGTGGAGGTTTTCGTCTTGTCGGAGAAACCGGAAGAAGCAAATGTTTATGTAGCTCCTCTCCCCATCGGCTTCGAACCGCCACCTGGTTTCTCTAGACCCAAGCCTGCTCCCAAACCTAAAACTGAAGTTCTTCCTTTGATTGCCCCGGCCGTCTCGGATGTTGCCACCTCGGAGCCCGTCATTTCACATCTCGCGGGCACCATCGACGACCTTGCGTCATATCTGAATGCGAACCCTTCAGCAGCGGAAAAGGCCAAGGGTATCCTCGATATTGCCAAGAATGACCTTACTGAGCTCGTGACGCGGTTCGATAAAATCAAGGAGGACGAGAAGCACGAGCTCGAGGCCAGACTTGACGAGCAGGTTCGTGAGTACAGCACGAAGCTGCTCGAGCTCGAGCTCGAGTCTCAGGACAAGCTCGCACTGCAGAGAGAAGACTACGAAAAATACATCACAGAAGAAAAGATGAAGCTCGTTCAGGCATATCGTGAGAGGCTCGGGGATGAGCTCAAGGTGCAGACGGAACTGCTGAATGAACGGTGAGCAAGCTCGAGTTGCTCTTTCGCACCACTCATGGAATTGACGCCGGGTATGTCTGCTTAGGTTGAGAGAAGCGATCGTTGCCCAAGGCATCGAACTCCAGCGTCGCTGGATTCGCGAAGTCAAAGTCAAGGTCGAGGAAGAGCGTGGTGGGCGACTGGCCCGTCTCGACGAACTCGCCACGGGGCTCAAACGTCTCGAACGTCTCGCGCTCGACAACTCATCCTACCTCGATGAGAACATTCGTGTCCATGGTCTGTGGACTGCATTGCGCGCCATGCAAGCCGCAGTCGACGCGCCAGAGCGAAAGCCCTTCCGCGAGGAGCTGCGTATACTCCGACACATCGCCATCGCCAAGGACGACGGCGTCGTATCCGCTACCCTCGAGTCACTCGAGCAGTCGGATATCCCCGACGTGGGTGTGGAACCGCTGGCAGATCTCACGACGTGGTTCACGACATCGGTTGTGCCACGCGTGTCGAACGTGGCGCTCGTGCCGGACCAGAATGCGGGCGTGCTGTCTTTCCTTGCGTCACATCTCTTATCCTCGTTCCGGTTCCAGACACGCGGGCTCATGCCTGGGTCGGACGTGTTGAGCGTGTTGTCTCGTGCAGAGTTTTACATGAATGAGAAGGACTTGGATAGTGCTGCGCGGGAGCTGAATCAGCTCACCGGCCCGGCGAAGGAGCTGCTTCGCGATTGGTTACAGGCTGCGAGGAGGAGGCTAGAGGCACAGCAAGCGTTGGAGGTGAGGTTTCCGACTCGGGTTCTGGTCGTGTTTTGCTGACGCATATGGGTTCAGGTCCTACAAACACAAGCGACTCTTGCGTCCTTGCTCGTCGTTTAGATTCACAGATGGTACTAATGCATAGATGCAATTTAGACGATTTACCCCAGACGTTCCATAGCTCGTCGATATGTTCATTGCAGAGATGTGTTTACACCAGCATGGAGCGCACACTCACACATGACCTGAGCGCGCCGCACGACGGTCTGGGTGTTCTCCTGACTGTTCACGCCCCCTCTCGACACCTTGACGAGTCCGGGAAAGACCGTCGTGCCGACTCTATCCACGTCGCCACATTCGCTCCTGAGACATCTCCGGACAAGTTCGATCTGTCGTGGGTATAGTTGACTGCCGATATCGGGGACGAAGGAGCGGTAGAATGTATCGCTGCCGCCGCCCGTGGGGGGCGAGCCGTGGAGCATGCGCGAGAAGCCGCATGCGGAAGTAAGGATGGGGGGTATACCGCGTGTGTGGTCACCGAGACGTTTGAGGAGGGTGGGGAGTTGCTCCTCCAAGATGCTCGCGGTAAGTTCAGGCGAACACGTCTCGACGGCAGCGGAGAAGGTTTGGCGGCGCCACACGCCAGCGACGACGGGGTTTCCTAGAGATCGGATGGTCAAAACGGGGGTTTATGGACAGAGCGCGGGTGCGTGAAGTTCGATCGGACTCGCGCCAAGGTAGAGACACAACGAAGATGGATGACGCACTCGCAAATAGATGTTCGTGTATCCGCGTGAGCTGTATGTTGGCCTCTGCAGAGTTGGTGACCATGAGCACGTTGATGATCTCGGAGCTGATGACTTCGGTGAGGGCGTGTCGAAGGATGTTCTGAACCTGAATTGCGGAAGCGCCTTCGGGGGGGAGCGTGTCGGGCGGCCCGTTACCGGTGATGTCAGCGAATGCTGTCAAGTAGAGGTCTGAAAGCGAGGCAGGCGGAGTGCGAACGACGTCGGCTGCCCAGCGGTTCATGAGGCGCTCAAGTTGGGACGCTGCGTTCTGTATCATAGCGCGGACAGCTGCAATCATACTGCGTGTGCGAGCGCGAGAGGAAGACGAACCTTGATCGAGAAATCGTCGATGGAGCTACCGCCCTGCTTGGTGTGTGTCTGGTCATTGGCGGTGCCTTCGAGGAGGGCGATGCGAGCGCGGAGGATGGCGACTTGTTTCTCTTGTTCTTCGAGTTGATGGCGTTGTTCTTCTACCTTTTCGTGGGCGATGCGCTGCGGATGGGATTGTGAGGATTACTTACGCTACACTACACGCGGTGAGCGATGGGGGGACGCACAAAGTTGGTGAGGGCGTAGCGGTACTGCTCGCCACTGACGACGTCGACCGGCTGCGGGTAGGCCATTGGAGGGATGTAAGAGGATGAAGCGGCATGATCAAATCACAATTGGGTGCGAGTGGTACAAGCAGTGAGCGTATGTACAAAATTACCAGGTTCATCTCACATCTCCATCATCCGTCCCAACTAGCGATCAACTCATGCGTGTTTTTGGCAGATATGCCCAACCTGCACTCTGTGGAACACCCAGGACCTCCTTGATCGCTCGAAGACGGTCTATTCCCACTTCATGAAGATGTCTATCAATGCACGACGTTAGGACAAAGTGCACGATGCGTTGAACTTCAATGACTGATTTCGCTCCGCTCCTATAAACTGCTAATATGGCAATGGAGTGGTGTTTGCGGAGTACGAGCACAGAGTCATTCCGACCTCGAGCGACGATGGAAGAGTTTTTGGGAGGGGGTGTAAACCAGACGTAACGAACGGTGAATCTAGTTGCCCGTTACCGATTGAGAACGGGTTGTACTCATATTCTACAAAGGCATCTTGGTATTACCGCCAATTTCACGAACGACCATCCCTATCTTGTTAGGCCGTATGGATAGTTGCATCAGATGGCGGGCGCTGATCTTGGGACCGCGAATACTGCCCAGGTGGTGCGGCAGTATTGGAATATCTCCAACTGCCAGTGGGGGTAAGTCTACCTACATTCGACTCGAACCGATATATTCAATCAGATGGGACTTTCCGATGTCAGCGATCAATGCGGCGTGCTCGGGTCAGCCAGAGGGGGCTCTTTCGTCGCTTCTTCACCCCCTCTCCCAATTCGACGATGCTCGGCACGTCAGCCGGAGGTGTTGAAGTGCGTTTTCCCGGCTCGGGGGATTGTTGTATGCTATCACCATGATAGCCGTAGGTATGTGAGCGACACGGCGGCGCCAGGGTTTCCTCAGATTGGATGGGTCATGGATGTTGAGGGTGTCATTACCCTGTCTCCTAGAAAGCTACTAGTCGAAGGGACAATATAACCTCTCTGTTAGTGCATGTCTGATCCACTTTACCTCCCCTCCCCGGTAGAGGCCGATAGGAGTGCCGAATTGGAGTTTATCATATCAGATCAATTCGTAATCACCCGCAATCGACGTGCGCTCATCAACACCACCTTCCCTTCCTACAATCTAGTGATCAGAATCAGTTCTGAAACGATGCCTCGCCAATTCTTCGTTGGAGGTAATTTCAAGATGAATCCCGGCTCTGTGGAGCAGAAGAAGCAAATCGTCAATATCCTTAACCAAGCTGATCTAGATCCCTCGACCGGTAAGCGTCCGACCACCCAGGATGTATCTCGCAGGACTCAAGGACCGAGTGCAATAGAGATCGTCATTGCACCCCCTGCACTCTACCTTATCCCCCTCAAGACCCTCCTCCGCAAGGAGATTCAACTTTCTGCTCAGAATTGTTACTTCAAGTCATCTGGCGCCTTCACGGGCGAAATAAGGTCAAGCGGATGTCATTCATGTTTTACTCGAGCGTTCACCGACGCCTTCTCAGCCCAACGCAGCTCGTTGACGCAGAGATTCCATACGTCATACTCGGTACGTCCATGCAACCTTCATTTCCACTCGTTGATTCTACAAAAAGTCATCAGGGCACTCCGAGCGCCGTACTCTGTTCCACGAAACTTCCGAGTTTGTCGGGAGCAAAACCAAGGCGGCTGTAGATGCCTCTCTCAAGGTGATCCTCTGTGTCGGAGAAACCCTCGCGGAAAGAGAAGCGGGGAAGACGACAGAGGTGGTCAATGAGCAACTCCAGGCTGTCGTGGATATCCTCCAGGGTGTGGCCTACTGGAAGTGCGTGTCTCAGACGTTTCCCCACCATACTCGAGTCTGAATTTCACTTTACAGCAATATCGTGGTTGCGTATGAGCCGGTGTGGGCGATTGGCACGGGCAAGGTTGCCACTGCGACACAGGCGCAAGAGGCCCATGCCGAGATCCGTCGATTTTTGGAGAAGCGAGTTTCTCAGAGCGTCGCGGTGACGACGAGGATCATTTACGGCGGCTCTGTCACTGCGGCGAATTCCAAGGAACTTTGTGCGTGTATCCTCTCCCCTCCTTGTGGTGCTGAATTCATTTGGTGCTTGGATAGCGACGCAACTGGATGTAGATGGGTTCCTCGTGGGTGGTGCATCGTTGAAACCCGAGTTTGTGGATATTATCAATGCGAAGAGGCAGTGATGGAAATACCAGCCCGACACCAGCGTGTGTCTGCCAGTGAGCGAGCGGTAGATTACTACCTGGAAACATGTCAAGCGTCAATCGCAATACAATGTTGCGCACAACTTCGTCTGTGAGGGTGGTGAAGTTCAGTGAGCATCGTATCACAAACATTGCAAAATTATGAGATTCCCTGACGGCACGTAAGAAGAGTCAGTCGCGACTTGTTGCTTATCTCAGGAACCATCATGAAATCTAAGCCTCCTTTGTGTTGTAATATCATAACCACTGAGTTCTGATAATATTAGATATTAGATTCTCGCAGATGATGTGAACTTGAACTTGAATGCCGCCCACAACCATAGTGTAATTACGGTGAACCGTACCCCTCCTCAGGCCTTGACATTAAGGTTGTGAGTTATGTATAAGTACAAGAGGATGGGGCAGAAGGAAGAGACAAACCTAGCTGTCATTGTCTTCGAAGTAGAGGTTGGCACCGGGGAACTGGGCCTTGATGATCTCCCAAAGCCAGTACATTGGTGAACCAAACGTGATGTCAGAGGAATCGGTTGAACCCGTGCCACTGCCAAGGTATCATCACCTAGAAAAGTATACGAGTGGGTCAGTGTAGAAGAAGACCAATAAAATGTAAAAGAACTCGCTTGCAGTGGGGGGTTCAGACATTGCGCTAAGTAATTTACCCTGCCAAATTCCAAGCCCTAATGATTTACTAGGCCTTTATACATGTCCGTCGAAGTAGTAGGATGCCAATGAGCATAGCTTACAACACATTCCAGAGTTGTAAATCCCAATGAGGAAGTTTTTGTCGCCGGTTGCGTCCAACCCTTGGAGTCCCGACTGCATCAAACACCCTCTGGGTAACT
Source organism: Boletus pseudo-olivaceus (assembly GCA_038092955.1). NCBI lineage: Eukaryota > Fungi > Basidiomycota > Agaricomycetes > Boletales > Boletaceae > Boletus > Boletus pseudo-olivaceus. The sequence continues at coordinate 34,344 of JBBPRI010000137.1, read as the reverse complement.
TATGACCACTCGCTGAAATGCTGAGGTCGCTTCTAGCACCTCTTCGAAATCTTCAGGATCACGCGCACGAGACCACCTTCAACGACGATGCTCAGTCCAGCTCATCGGTCGCGACCACTGAGGGAAGCACTCTCGCAAGCCAGGTTAAATCTCTCGTGGAGGAATTAAAGTTGGTGGAAGATACCCACTCGAGGATCACGGTAAAAAAACCAATGTTGTACAATCGAGTCGCCTTCGGATTCACAGACCATGTTTGGCAGATTTTGCGCTCCATTCAGTCAGTCATCGGGGAGCACTCTGGGGCATGCGACGCATTTCGCGAAGTGGACGGATTCTTTGTTTTGATGCATGTCCTTTCGACGCTACCAGCCACGCCGTCTGCATTGTCCAGTCCTCAGTCAACCCAAGAAGTTTTCGACTGCATGCAGCTTGCGTTTATGCTCACCTCGAAGGCTTTGGATCGACACTCGATCAACTTGACCTTCTTCGAGGTTAGTAATCAAGTCTTCCTTCTGTTGCGCTACCCATATTCTTACAACCCAACTCCAGGGGTATGTCGGTTATGCGGCTTTGTCTGATGCCTGCGACGGGCTCATCAAACATCCCGTCACCTTCGAAAAGACCCTCGGGTGTCTTCTTTCACTTTCTATCCACGAGTTCGCTGTTGTCGACCTGTTCGTAACGTTGCAAGCATCTTGTCACGACCTCCACGAGCTAGACATCCATTTCTTGGAATTTGCGCCATCTCTGGGTACTATCCATCTACCTCATGTCTTTAAGATCGTCTGGGATCTCGTGCTCGGATCTCTCGCGACGAATCCTTCCCTCCGACTCATAGTGTATAAGATCTTGGAACATCTGACTCAGTCGTCCCACCGCAACCTTGCCGTCTTGAGTATGCTGGGTATACTGACGCCCACGTTTTCTAGTTTCATCTCTTCTTCTACAGTAGACCAAGCGGAACGTCGGCTGCGGTGCAAGATTATCAAGCGACTATTCGAGATGGGTGCTTCCACTCAGGACGCCCAGAGATTATTCCAGTGCACAGTGAATGAGGACAAATCGTTGAATACAGAGATGATCGACCTCATTCGCACCGGTTTGAGGTCGAAATGGCCGCCTCACATTTCATTCCAGGATATGTCTGCCGTGACGATGCCGCTTGGTGGCTTGAATACTCTTCCAATGTCTGGTTTGACGTTCATGGTGGGCGTCGGCAGTTTTTTTTTCCTGGTGTCATAGGCTACATCTGGTTTCCACAGCTATGGGCGTGGTTCGAAAGAATGCCCTGTATAGCGCACAGAATATTCAGCATTTCTTTCGGCTCGCACTGTGCCTTAGAAATGAGCATAGACAACAACGGTGCCCTCGCACTGCGAACCAGTTCTCGCCAGAATTTTGCAATTCTATCAAAGACACGAATAGAGACCTCGCGCTGGACTCATATTGTTCTCGTTTGCTACCCACACCGAGCGTCTCCAGCTGCCGCTCGTACGTTCGGGCGTGTCGCGGACTGTCCCTGATTTCATATTCTTTTAGGCGTGTTTGTAGATGGTGTTCTCAAGGAAACGATCGACTGGGCCTATCCCACTATCCACGAGAACTGTGTTGGAGAATTTGCCTTGGGTGACAAAAGACCAGATAGGGCGTCTAGCTGGTGTATGGTCTCAGCATACCTTCTTTCTACACCACTAGGTGACTGTCCCCTCGTGTTTGTATCCTTTATTACTAATCAAGATCAGATGATGAACTCCCTAGATTTATCCATCACCTGGGTCCCAGATATGAAGGAAACTTTCAGGACAGGGCTCTTGTTCGCTTCCTCACGTACGAAGCGTCCACCTCACTGAACATGCACATGGTTGGCTCTGGGTCGGTGTCTGGAGAAACATTTTTCAAAAAAGCCGTCAGAGATGGAGTCCTGATCAACGAGGCTTCAATTCTGTGCAAGATCGTCGCCAAGGACATTACTGACTTTCCACCATTAGACATCCACCCCCACCCAAAAAAACACGACACGACCAGTATTGCTATCTTTGGACCCCTCGTTTCTATCCCGTGTCGACCATTAGATCTTGCGCTGGGGAGCATAGGCGGTGCTCAGCTAGTGCTTTGTCTGGTATCTCTTGCGCAGGTGAGTGCTGCCGCACGTCATTCATTGTACGTCCTGTTAAACGGCGAAAGACGTCGCACGAGTTATCTCGGACAATCGCCATCCTATGCGATAGTCTTCGTAATTGTTGGCAAAATTCGGAGGGTATGGAACGAGTCGGTAAGAACGACACTCCATATTTATGTTTGTTGCTGATGGCTACAGCTGGCTACGACGTTCTCGCCAGTATCCTCTACCAAAAGAGTTCGCTCATCAATATGACGACTTTTGAGATCTTGTTCGAGTTTCTTGGCCTCAGTTTTCGGTCTCCAGAGTACGAGACGCTTCGTGTTTGCCTTTTCTGCATGACTAATCGCTGACTATTCAAGCGTCTCCACTATCACGAACACGATCGCATACGTTGCCATTGCTCTTGACTTTGAACTTTGGTCAATGACAACCGCCGATATTCAGCGAGCACATCTTGAACACTTTGCGTTCCTCTTGCGTGCTAGCCGTTACCGGAAATTCAATATCAAGATCTGCTTGTCCAAGTTTAGCCTTGTGCGTAGATTGTTGTTTGCTATACAATCATCATGGTACCCTCCGGAAACGGTCTCTCACGTCGTTGATGCACTGGGCGTTGTCATGCAAGCCCATTTCTCGGCCAACGATGTTATCAAACCCGTTGCGTCGTATATAGCAGCGAATGTTAACTCTGGTATGTGCAATAGTTTCCTCTGTGTGGGCCGGGACACATCGTTGTGGTGACTCTGTAGATCCTGTTCCATTGCCTTCCCCACGGGCCCCCTTTACCGGTGGTAGCAACAATAACGAGAAAGCGCGATTGGTCTTGGATGCGGTCATATCACTCCTCCGAAACCCGACCATGTACATGAAATTTGCAGAAGTTCTACCGGTTGCACGCATTACGTTGCTGTGGTTCGGACTCGAGCCGTCTCCCGCCCTCGTTTGTCAGGTCCTTGTGATCATCGGGATCGGCTTTAGTACCTCCTCTTCCTTTGGGAAGAAATTCGAGCTCGCAAGTGGTTGGCCTACGTTAAGGAAGGTGTTACCACCTATCTGGAACGATGACATTCACGGGGCTGCTATCGATTTATTGTTACAGCGAGCGCGAGATGATGAGACCGTTTCAAAGGCCATCAAGTGTCCCCAGATGCTTACTGTCGTGTTGCTTGCACTTCGCCACGGGTTGTTGGTATATTCGGACACCCAAGTCCAAGGTTAGCCCTTTGCTTCCCCCAGGATGGCGAGAATCGTTGATATCATTTCGACTCAGGACCATCGAGACTCGTCGTTGAGCGAATTCTTGACGACCTGATCGATCTTCATGGTTCACATCCGTCGTTCCGTCAACTGTTCAAATCACAGAGTTCGACAGAGATACTCATCGAGTGTATCTCGTCTCCTCCTGGGAACGATGATCCAAATGTATCCGCAAAACTGACTTACCTCGGGTCATTGGTAGCGACGGGGAATCACGTGTCATCTGCACAGAAGCAGCAGGTAACCGACAGCGATATCTCGGGTTCGAGGCTTGTCTGACGGGGTTGGTCATCCAGATATTGGATATCATCAAGCCTGGATCCCAGCCAACAAGCCCTACTGTCACGCCTTCGTCTAGCAGGCTTGCATCTGTTCAAGGAGAGGCACTGCGCAAGGGCACCAGTCGTTTGGAGGAATGGAGGAATACGATCGTTGCCTCTGAGCGGGAACGGTATCGGAAAACGTTTATCGACATGTAAGACATGGTTTTTCCACCACACCCTATGATTTATTGTGGATCGACAGGCGTGAGCGCCGCCGGCGTGTCGCGGTGATTAGTGAAGGTGTTCTGGGAGGATGCTCGGAACGCGATCTGTGGTGTCATCTCGGACTTGAGCGGGCTTGGAGACTGGACGAGACGGAAGGCCCACACCGGACGCGGTGAGCTGGCCCCCCGGTCTCGCGTGGTGCTCACTCAACGGTGCTTGCTCAGGAACAAGTTGGAACCGTTTACTGAGCCGCTTGGTTTGCTACATCGCGCAGAGACCAATAGCACGACGAGTGAAGAGAGAGATACTGAAGTCTCGTCCACCTTGCAGACGGATGGTTCGATCAAGGATGACGCGGAAGCGTTCTTGGACGACAACGGGAATGCTCTGATGGACGAGATTGCGGAAGACAAACATCGTAGGGTTAGGCATGAACTAGAACCGGGAGACGTTATCGAGGCCGTTAGCACGATATGTCGAGTATCGGGAGTGGATTCCTATCGTACGTATTTCACGTCTCTCGTCGATGCGCTTCTTGACTTTGCTTCCCAGCCGGGTTACTCATTTTTGGACATACGCACCTCTACATGTTGGATGGACTGATCGAAAACGAGGTAGGCGAACTGATCGATGCTGTCGACGCTCCAAAAGGGATGTTTTTCGTTGCCGGAAGTACGCCCCATTTGCGAAGTCCCCAGAGGGCACGGCGGTGGTAAGTTGGGAGATCCATGCGCGCGTGCGCGTCACGCTCATGGGACCATAGGTCACTAGAACAGATCGCAGGGTTTTCAAACAAGTCGTTTCTGTTTAGAGATGTCGCGTGAGTGTGATCCTCGTGGTTTTTATTGGATTTCGGCTCAATGGAGATCAGTCTGGAAGTTTTCTTCAAGGACAGCCGAACGTTATTGGCCGTCTTTCTGGATGGTGCCCATCGTCATGACGTTTCAGAAAGGCTACAAGCCATTATAACGCGACATTCGACCCATGAGCACGTATCGGCGCTCGGGCTGGTATTACGAGAGATGAGCATAGCGATGCCAAAGGGCAAGGGAAGAGCGGCATTGGCTGCTCACGACAAGGCATTGACGACAGCTCAACGACAATGGCAGCACAGAGAGATCAGCAATGTAGGTTGTCCGGTCATGTCGCACGCGATTCGTGCCTGACTTGATGGTCCGTTAGTACACATATCTGAGTATCTTGAACCAGCTCTCGGGACGCACGCCGAGCGATGCGACGCAGTATCCAGTCTTCCGTATGCTTCCCTGTTGATATATGCTTGCATTAGCCTGACCACGATTTGAAAGCGTGGGTTTTGAAGGATTATACCTCGGACGTCTTAGATTTATCATCGCCTGATTCATTCCGGGAGTAGGTCGTTTTTCATACTCCCCGGTCCCTACGGGTAACATGCTTTTGTTTACGTAGCCTGTCAAAGCCGATGGGAGCTCTGACACCAGAGCGTTGTGGGATCGCTCGGACTCGGTATGAAAACTTGGAAAGCGTGGAGGAGAAACCGTTTCATTACGGTACTCATTTTAGCTCGTACGGCTTTTTTTCAAAGATGGTTCTGTCTTGAGCGAGTGACGCGTGCTTGACGGCAGGTCTATGATCGTTTGCCACTTTTTGATTCGCATGGCGCCGTATACGAGCATGTTTAAGACCCTACAGGTACGTCTCTGTGCTCAAGTCTAAACCTACTGAATTCACGTATTCTCATAGGGTGGGGATTGGGATCTTCCAGATAGATTGTTCATGTGTGTTGGACGAATTCACTTTATATGCGTCGCTGATCACCGAGCGTAGTGACGTCGGAAGGGCGTACCTATCTGCCTCACAAGACGTGAGAGGAGACGTTCGAGAGCTCATCCCCGAGTTTTTTACGTGCCCAGAGTAAGATCATACCAAAACATAACACGAATACTTGTCTCATGCGACGGCTAGATTTCTCGAGAACCTGTCCAATCTCGACTTTGGTTCTTCGACGAGCACGGGCGAAAAGATTCATAACGTGAAGTTACCCCCGTGGGCCAAGGGAGATCCTCTCCTGTTCGTGCACATGCATCGTCAGGTGAGTGTCACCTATCACTCTCGTTCGTATACTTTCTTTCGTCTTGCTTATATTTGTCCCCCTGAAGGCCCTGGAGAGTCGCTACGTAAGCGAGAATCTACCAGCGTGGATCGACCTTATATGGGGAAGCAAGCAACGCGACATCGACTCTCTGAACGTGTTTCATCCACTCAGCTACGAGGGAGCGATAGGCGAGCCAGTTCCAAAGCCTCAGCGATAGCCACCCTTACCGATATCACAGACCTGGACAAGATCACAGACCCTCTCGAACGAGAAGCGACGATCGGAATCATCCACAACTGTGATTATGTCCACTCTGTTTTGTGTTTTGATATGGGCTTACGCCATAAATAGTTGGACAGACGCCGCGAAAGCTTTTTTCTTCGCCTCATCCCCCAAGGAATTTACAGGGTATCCTCAGCCTCCCAGTGCAAGCTTCTCGAGGAGTACCAGAGGATGCTTTAGCGTTGAACAGGGACCCTCGGCCACTGAAAGGTAAGACGAGGGATTGGGTTCAATGCATGATCGTATGATATGCTCACGGTTTGATAGTGGTACTCGATGAACCTGTAGCATGTGTAGTGAAGGATGGCAGTGGCAAGGTGATCCCTATGCCCGAAGGTTTGCTCTCCCCCACATCACGACCCGACGAACAAGTACGATGGGGAAAAGATGACACTCTCCGGGTGCTTCGTCACGGCGTGGTAAACGTTGCACGATCTCTCACATTCGAAAATGATAGACGATGTTCTGTTTCAGGTTGTGCAAACGATCGAAGCTACTTCTACCACTTGCGCTGCATTTGCGGACCAAGACGCCCTCGTGACCGGATCAGACGATTCCTTGGTACGGATTTGGCGGCTGTCTCACGCGCCTCCGTCAATGTCGCCATTCGTGGGTTCGACAATGACCAGGAACCGCAAGGGACAAGAGCCCTCGCTGATGCTCGTCCATCTCCTGCGCAAACATAGCGCTCCTATAACCTGTCTTGACGTATCCAGGGCTTGGTCTGTGGTGATCAGTGGCAGCTTGGATGGGAGTGCTATTCTGTGGGATCTCAACAGGGGCCTATACGTCCGATCGATTTGGCACGCTGGTGGAGACTGTACGATCGAAGACGCAGCCGTGCATCTCGTCGCGATCAACGAATCCACGGTGCGTTTGGACAGTGACACTGTTACCTATCTCACGACCGAGAACAGGGCTACATTGCGACATGTTCTACCCACTCTTTATGGTTACATACCATCAACGCGCGGCCGATTGCGAGGTTGGATCTCACGACGAGCGTGCCTCGTACACGGTCGCCTTGCGTGACGTCCATCGCCTTTCACGAGCGGGATTACTCTCATCTGGGCGTCCTCGCGACCGGCCATGCAGATGGTTCCGTTGCCCTCTATACCTGGAATGCAGAAGACACTCCCAAGGGTGCTCGGGCCCAATGGGGCTTCCTGAAGGTCCGCGACTTGGAAGCTGAAAAGGATGCTTCTGCGTCCATCACGTCCGTCAACTTCATCGGGTAAGTCATATTTCTTCCGTTCCTGACCTTTTTAGCTGAGGCGTGTGTCCCCTTGTCTCGTTCAGTGAGATGCTGTGGGTTGGGGATTCGTCGGGGAAAGTGGTCCGGTGGGCCCTTCCTGATTGAAAGAAACTTGATTTGCATTGGTCGTGGTGAGCCAAGTCTATAGCACTGTATTGTGAGCACTCCTTCTCTTCATGGTTGTCGTTTGAAGATGCTGAAGAACGTGTTTCCTGCAGATGGATGATTCCATGTTTTTGAGATCGTAATCGTTTGGCAACGAAATGTGTTACCAATGGAGCCGACGAGGTAGTGTCCGGGGAAAACCTGCCTTCTTGTGTATGTGGTTGTTCTCGACATGAACACGGGGGGTACGATATTCGTGGCGTGCGTCGGGGCAATTATTTCCTTCAGACATGGGGACCACTGTGTTCTGAATCAAGGTGACAAGTCAAGGCGCTGGCCATCGGGATCCTTCAATCTTTCCAGCATCCCACAGTGTGATTCACCTTTTCGGTAGTACTGCTGCCACGATGAAATCGCCATGGCCGCCGCTTGACAATCTTCAGTCCCTCGAGCAGGATACCTTTGCTCACAAAGTGATGAACTTTTATTGCCACGGAACATGGTCATTGACCTTCGCGACCGAAACGTCCCCGTCCTCCACAGTTAAACATGTATAATATGTTTTGCTGCGTGAGGTTAGTTCCACGGCATTGCTTGGGTGCTGGACTTGCATGTCTGCAGAAACCGAATTTCGATTGAAGCGAAAAGAGGGTATTGGCGCTGAGCACCGAACCTTGAAACTGTTCACGATGAATCGTTCTAGCCTTGAAGACGACTTTAAGCACCACATGGTCCGATGATCCAGGCCCATATACGTGCACGGATGATGATTGTCAGATCTGGCAGGTCCGGGCTGCGTTTGCGATGATGGTCGCTCATCCTTTCATCATGCTTACCCTTGGCACGATTGACCACAACCAAACAATAAGCCTGAAAACATATAAATCTATAATAATCGGGGACCAGAGGAGCTTAATCCGATGTTCGTATGGACAAATCACTGGGTCTTGACACGTTGGACCACGAACCTGTCGGGTCTTGAGCTTGAGGCCCATCTCGGCGACTTCCTGATATGGCCTGGGAGGAGAGAACTATGCAACCACAGCTCTGCCAGAAAGCAAGAGTTTGGCATCCAACATATCACAGAATTCTTCGGAGGCAATGAAGAGACGATAACATCCATCGTCATCCGCACGGTCCTTCCACTCCAAGATTACATCAGCAGCACCATTCATCTTCAGAACCCGAGCAACAGCCAGCTGAAGGTTACAAAGGCTTGGGATGGGTCCATTGTTGAGCTTCTTGCCTTCGGGTCCTTTTCCGTACTGCATTTCATCGCCCTCCTTCAAAGTGATGTACCCCGGGGGGCGAATATCAGGATTGGTGGGAACCATTCGAAAGAAGTATTTGACCTAATCAATGGATCAGTAATGATGACGAGGTATCAATGAAATCACACCTCTCCACCCTCTTCCTTTGCCTCAATTCCCCACCTCAATTTATCGTATGAGATATGAGCATTCTGCTCCATATCCATGGCATTGCCGATGTTATTCAGATGACTCACAACGTCATCTCTTGCAGCGGCACCGGCAAACATGGCTATACACTTCAGAGTGTCTGGCTAAATGAAAGTTATGAAGAAACAAGTGGTGATTGCAACAGTAGTTCGATGCAAACCTTTCCACGTACAAAATTTGGAATGATGTGCCCGAGAGCAGGATCAATTCCAGCTCTATCAAAAGGCATAAATTCCGTGCCAGTCAACAGACAGAAATTCCCATCACGTTTAAATGACTGCTCGGTACAGCGATTAAGAGGGTGGAATGGCTCCGAGATGAATATATACGCACCAATGCCTTTAAGAGCTCTTGGTTTCGTTTTCCAATATCCCCTCCTTCGTTGACTCGCTGAAGGAGCTTGTCCGTCTCCTCATTCACGACTTCACTGACGGAAAACGCAATACTTGTCCCGGATTTCCGCCTTCCTGGATTCATGACTGCCACATTGGGGATCGTCAAACATCTAAAAGCGATTGGGCAGTTTCACTCACATGCGACACCAAGATGAGTAAGAGCGTGTACGACTGAGCGGTTAAAGTTTTTGACAGACTATTTCCCCTTCAGTTTTTCATCACAGGTCCCGAGTTGTTTCCAGAAATGATCCAGCACCTCACCACCGAATTTTTGCGATTCCACAATTAGGAGGTACAAAAGTTTAGCAGTGGGGACCCGAAGCTTGTCACCTTGTTTTCCTGATGCCTTGGATCCGTTTCGTATCGTGCCAGTTCCACAGATCGTTCAGTTCGAGGATTGCCAGAGCGTGTTGTTCCATTACTGTAGACGATGTCGCAGTACTTGTAAGTTAGTATGGAGATTGGGGCGTTCGTCACAGCTTAGTCAGGCTTAATCAGCCGTGTCCCAGGTCGATCCAACTGGCACCGTTGAGTGGATAACGTTGGTTTACGCCAGCGATGATAACGAAGCTGAAATCAACAGGCCAAGCGGTCCAGGCAAGGGTAAAAAGCCAAGGCATCACATAGTTCGAGTCCGGCCGCCGCTGGAAGAAGAACACACGGATTTAGATCGGTTTGTCTTTGATGTGACCGGAGTAGACGCTACCCGGAAACTCAGCCTTGCAATATGAACCGTCGGGACTCGAAGCATTTGGTTAGGGTGGGTTGCCCCTACTACCGGCAGATGCGAGGTTCTATGTTTAGGTCGGACAAGCACGAATACAGAGCCCAGCTCTAAATCCACAACGTCTCCCCACCCTAATCCGAAATGAAGTACCCGATGTCAGTCCAGAGTTAGAATAGAATGCAAAGTCACGATCAGTGTGAGTACATACTCTACAACCTTGACGTCTTATCAACCAGATCAATAACATACATATCTGCTGTCAACGACATAGATACACATGAATGATCCGGGAGACGGGTGGCAGCTTTCATTATGATGGCTAAGCATTTACCCAGAAGCGAGTGATGGTGCCCCAACGTGAGATGGCGTCAGCTTGTCCTCGGCATTTCCATCCCACCAAAGGTTTTTACATCATACGCAAAGATTGCGATACATGATGTCGATGGGGGTACTAGGTAGTCCAGCTGGATTCTATGCGCACGCGGCCTCCGAGGTGATTTCCGGGCCCGAGACCTCGCGACCTCCTGCCAGTTTGTGCTCGAATTATCGACTCGTCGGGTAGTGAGAATGGTGGAAGGCGGTACTGTGATGTTGATGCGGTGGTCACGGAATATTCAGCGGCATATCTGAGATTGGTGGATTACTCAGAACCTGCTCCACAACCATTCCAACAAGAGCGACGGAACAAAGCACTCGCGCAGGACCTCGCGTGAGCAATCTGTCACTAAATCTGCGACCGAGGGCACGAACGCACTCACGTATTGTCCAAATACCCTATAACATGCGCATGCTTTAACGAGTACTGGTGTTGGCATACTGGAAGGAAAGTGGTCAATGGCCATACCTGAATACTTGTCAAGACTTTACCTGTGCCTACAGGCAGGAACAACAACCAATCCACTCACCGAGTGTCGGACAAAGAGGAGGCTACAGTGACCTGGTTTCCCAGAAACAACTTTCGATGTATGTTATTCAGTGATACTTCCCCGAGACAGCCACACTCGGGCTGAAAAGGGGTTTGGTTGCTTCTCCACATTTCCTGCGATATGATACAAGAAAATGTTGTGATGATTTTCAAAGAAGTTTCGCGATGATTCATTTTCATGACTCCGAGTCGCCTTTAGAAACGAGCTGTAGAACCGTCGATGAATTTCAGCTGAAGTTTTCTCTCACTGAAACTGGCCCACGTAGTACACAGCTGTGCCGACATCAGAATACCGCACGTTCTGGGGCTAAGACCTTGTTCGAAATCATAAATCAAACCTTCCGAGCGACAGATAGTTGGATCGCCGACACATTGGTTGAAAGTAGAAGCAAGAACGGCTTGGCTTGAGGTGGAAAGTTACTGGCCGAGGCGACTCGGTAGTTGGCACTATTTGACGCAAACAACGCCAAACCGGGGTTACGCCGTTGTCCACCCAAGACTTGGTGCAACGAATTGATGCATGTCTTTATCGTGGGTGGAGCGTAAGGATCTTCTTAGCTCGCTGCTACAGGCCCGCGGTGACGACGAGGAGGGTATTGCCCTCGATCGTGTTCTACATGGTCAGAATACAATCGGCAAGACGTGTAAGTTCTCTCGTACAGTTCGGCTAAGGGTCGATTGATCACTTTTCTCAATTGAATGCAGCAAAAACCATCAAGATCGATTCATTGCGATTCACCGACAGAGATCTCGTCGTACTTGGTACCTTGGATCGCGGCCAGTTCGGTGTCGTTTGTCCCATCACTTGCGCTCGTGTCTTCCCCACTGAGTTCGGACCCCAGATTGACGTGGTCAACTGTGTGCTTGATGGACGCGTTTATGTTCGCAAGTCGATAGAAAGAGCATTCGCTCTCAGATCTCGTGAGGTAATCAACATTAATGGATAGTTTTACTGTGGTCGATTCAAGCTTGAACAGCAATGCTCTCCGCAAAATGAGCGTGATGTTTTATTACTTGCCAAGCGCAGTAACACCGTGTGGGCACCTCATCTTTTGTGTTCGTTCCAGACTTCCACGCACCTCAACCTCGTCATGGATTACGCGGAGGGAGGCACATTATGGGACGTGCTTGAATCCAGTCCTCATGGCAGTAGAGTGTTGGAAGCTGATCTGGAATGGTGGGCTCCTCAAGCTGTGTGTGCGATTCATTGGTGTCACTCTCAGGGATATGCACACCGGTAGGTCTCAGTTTGGATAAGCTGGATACTACCTGAACCACGACAACACAGCGACATCAAACCCCATAACTTTGTCCTGACTTCAAGTTTTCATCTACGTTTGATCGATTTTGGTTCTGCGGCACCTCTGTCTCCCCCAGAACAGGATGGAAGCCAAAACATCCCGCAACGTCATTCACTGGTCCCTTGTGGCACGTGTGACTATATTTCCCCCGAAATTCTGCAAGCACATGAAGATGCTCTACTTGCGCTCGAGCTCTCTGGTCAGTCTCTGGCAGCCTCTCCTGGCTCTGAGCGGCTGGCTAGCACATGTGGTTTGGAAACAGATTGGTGGAGCCTTGGGGTCATGCTTTACGAGCTAGTATATGGTACAACTCCGTTCTTTGCTAACGATATTAGAACAACATACCTTAGGATTATGGACCACGAGGTCTGCCCTTTTCCAATCGTTACTATTGCTACGATCTCATACACTACTAGACTAGCTTGCGGTTCGACAAATCCGCCCCTATTTCGGAATCCTGTCGAGATCTTTTACAACGGTAGGCCTCTCGTAGATATTGTAACGACGTGTCTGACATCTCGAAGATTTTTGACCTCCCGTGAACGCAGGCTCGGCCGTCGTAGTGTGCTGGAAATCACCGAGCATCCGTTCTTTAAGCTCACACACTGGGCAAGCGTTGGAACGGGTAATACATATTCATTTGATGTTTAGTTCCCTTTAGTAACAGCAGGTTTCTAGATGACGCCCCACCGGGACTTCATGTGCCGCACTTCACATACACAACGACCGCTATCGAGGCATCTTGTTGTGCACCGCCTGAGCTCCAAGACGAAAGTGTTTCACAACCATTCCATTTTTCTGCATTGTTTCAGTCGTCCGTGAGCACGTCTCCAGGCTGGTCCATTTTACGCTCGACCCCTCGCGTCACGCCTGAATCTGGATCTCCCAAAACTGAGGCTTCCTTCATTGGGTTTTCTTGGGGACCAACAAGAGATGCATGTCTGCTGTCGGACGGAAGCACGGGTCGGAGAGCGCCGGAGGTCCTGAAAACTCCCCAGTTCTCGCTTCCCATTCAATCCAGCCCCTACCCACCGCATGGACGAAGTGAAACGCCGTCTGACCACCTGAACGCATTCACGACTCCCGTTCGTCGGCATAACGCGACTCTCTACCACACTGTCCCACGGACGAGCACGGTTGGTCGCACACCAATGCGTCGCGCGGTTTCCGATCGTGAAGCGATGAGGCAGCTTGTGGACTGTATCGGCATGAGTGCACGAAAAAAAGTGCTCGCCAGTGGCCGAAAGCTTCGGATCCTTGATTCCATCAATCGGAACCGAACTATCTCTGTCAAGAAAGAGCTCAGATTTGGACCGCCTGTCGTCACTGACACCAAGAAAACATCGAACGACTTCCCACCTGTCCTTGTTGCATCGGAGTCCGAGGCGACAGAGTCAGGATCGGAGGGGCCTCCGAGCCCAAGTCCAAGCCCGCGCCCCGGATCAGCAATGTCAATGCTAAGTCATAGAAGCACTACACCGACAACCACCGCCTCTCACGCTGCTCGGTTTCTAAGTTTACCATCGTCTTCGCTGGATGGAGTAATCCGAGCACAGGAATATCGGGCTGAGGGTGGGGATTGGGATGATGAGGACTTCTCTCGTCTGGAGGATAGACATGCAGTGTTGGTTTCGCAGTTGTACGATATGCAGGCACAGATAGATCGTCTTAGGGAACTTATTGAACCATAAGATTGTTCATCGTGGTCCTGCGTGGATGGGCGAGCGTCGCACTTCCCCGTCCTCCGATGGGTTGGGTCTTCTGACTGATTTGATAGGTACCCCAAAAAAGGACATGGCTCTGTGAAGCTTTTCCGCTGGTCCCATGCCATGTCGTTTTCGGTATAGCATTTGCGAGTGGGTACTTGAGAGAACCTTGAACAAGTCGCGCTGAATACGGTAAACCAGGGTAAACCTCGCCGCTGACACTGACTCACTGAGAAGCAGATTCCAGCCGACGGAAGCCAAAACCACTAGTATGCGGTCGGACCAGGCTGCTGCATATTCGCATTTGAAGGATATCGTTTGTAATCTCACCCCGCAGCAGGGCCCGGGTTCCGCCTCCCTACCAGTTGATACCTGGGGGACCGTATCTGCCGCGTCGTCGATCAGTTTCGCAGCATTTATCCGCCTTTTACATACCTTCCTTCCTGGTCTGGCGGGTTGGGCTAGCTCTCAAAGTTATGAGACCCTGTCATGCCGGAACTACTTTAGACAAACACAGATCTGAGCCTTTGCCCTTGCTGGCCCATCCGCGAGGGTACTAGTGTGCAACGTTATCGCTTGACGACCCCACTAAGGTCAAATGTGAGAGCGGACGACTGCTGGCAGAGAGGGGAATAAGGGGCCCCGGACCGTTCAAATTACGGTATGTATCCCTCATGGTCCTCAATTTCTTGATGCCTGGGGTGTGCTCTGAAACGTCGGTCGACTGATACGTCGCGGAGTTGGAAGATGTATATCGTATGTTCTTCTGAAAATCGGGGTTTTTTTTTTTTTTTTTTTTTGGGAATAACTCGGCTATAGGGAAATATTGCTCACATCCTGTCAAGATGTTTGCATCTTCCCAGTCCTTCGACCGCTTGGGCCACAATTAGAATCCGAATCACTGGCACCGATGAGCTATTTAATCGCCCTGGGATTCAAGTTCCCAGTTCTCCAAGGAGCCCCCTCGACCTCCTTCACGACTTCACGACCCCGCCATGACTGGATTCGTATACTGGCAGGGCGTTGGACACTGTCTTCGCGTTCTTTACCTGTATATGAAGACCGATTTCCTCACGGTCCTCATACCGACGGTGAGCACCAATCTACTCGCTATGCTCTCTCGTTTATCCCCACAACGTTTTCTTAGACCTTCTTCGCTGCCGCTGCCGCCCCACTTTGCCACATCAGGCAGCTTCCCGGTGTAATATTTTGGATTTGGTTACATCTCTTACAGTTCGAGGCTGCAAATCAGCTGGTCGACCCAGAAGAAGACGGAAAGAATAAATCCTGGCGTCCAATTCCTGCTGGCCTCATTAGCGTCCGGAACGCTAAAATCTTTCGTTGCCTCCTAACTCCGGCATGCTTGTGGCTTTCTGCTTCATACAGCACCTACTTGTTCACCATCAGCGTGATAACCGCATCGTTGATCCTTTGGTACAACGAACTGAACGGTCACGAGCACTGGTTCTCCAAGAACGTTATGACTGCGTTAGGCTATTCATTGTTCGAACTAGGTGGAACTCTCGTCGCTGGTGGGTGTACTCGCTGCTCGTTTAACCAACATTCACCGTTTGTCTACAGGATGTGATAGATCCACCATAGAGCCAGTTGCGCTGATTGCCATGGTTATGAGCATGGTGATATTTGCTACGACACTGCATTGCCAGGACTTCAAAGATGCAGAGGGCGATCGGTTGATAGGGAGAAAAACACTACCCATCGTGTTTCCCTCTCTGGCACGAACCTCGGTTATGCTTGGGTTGCCTCTCTGGTCTGTTTGCTTGACGTGTTTGTGGGAGGTGGATGTGATATGCAGTGCGGCGTTTGTCGGATATGCTGGTATGGTGGGTATGAGGTTCATGATGCTTCAGAGCGCCAAGGCGGACCGGAAATCGTGTCAGCTCTACAGCGTAAGCCATCTGAGATCAGATCGTCCTTTCGTGCATGTTTACTGATGTGGTTCTCAGTTGTGGTTTTCTCTTGCCCATCTGTTACCAGGATATTGGCGGCTTTTCCATGGCACTGAAACTTGTTTTTCTCCTTTCTAGTTTGTACGGATGATGTACCATTAGCTCGTGTCTGCAGGACAGGCATACCCAAACGTTCATCTATACGAAACTTGTTGATCTCCGTCTGTTGTACTAATAGTCCATAGACCCGGAATGTTGTATGTTTTCTGCTGAGCAAGCACCCCCAAATGTCGCGACATACTCTCATGATCTCACTTCCTCGCAGGCATTGGGGAAAACTGGTGTGATTCGTATCTTCGGAAGCTAACAGAGAGGTGTCAAAGGCGCCTATACAAATCACCTCAGAGTCCGATGTCACCGCGTCGGACTCGGGTGTCGAGGCTCCTCGGCCACTGGCACGAGGCTTTGCACGAGGCTGTCGCATCGAGTTCCCCGTGGCCAGTCGTTTCCAAGTGTCAAAGTGAGTTGATTATACGACAAAAGCAGGTGCGCTCATGCTGTTCCAATTTTTCTGACAGGGAAGTGGTTACATACTTGTGTCGGCCAAGAACCGAGTCTAGTTCAACAATAGGGATCTTCATCCGGGGTGGCGTCACCGTGAAAGAGGGGCCCAAAGTCACCGCACCAATGTAGGGGAGGTTTCTGTGAGCGTGCACGTTCGAAGAAAAAAAAATCTTCTCAACGTGCTTAAGTCCGAAACAGCTTGGGTGGTATGGGCACCAGCCGACAGTCGACCCCATCCATGAGAGATTGATGGAATGAGCCAGGAATCTTCGGACCACGTTGTAGACTTGTCGCGGGTGTTTCAATGGTAAGTAATCGCGCCGCTGCCTGTCAAGTTGGAAACAGGCAACTCCGTTTAGTATGGAACGGGTGTGAAATTGGGATTATGAACGTTTGGACGGTTTTCTTCGGTTTGGGTGCACTATTCTACTGCGTGAACGCGATACAAAAAGTGCACCAGGAAAAAATGAGAATGGCTTGAAGGTTTGTCAACGCATCCTCAGAATCATCAAGGTATTCCCTTACGACGGGTATCTGAAACTGGAAATGACACAAGAGATCGGCGGGAAGGGAAGAGGAAAATGTCGGGTGTGAAGGGTTTGAAAAGAGTCAGGGATTGGCGCCTGGGCGGAATCTACTAGATCAAACTCTATCACAAACCCAAAAGGTTCGCTTGAAGAGCGGCTCATCTGAGCCCAACTACCAGTACAAAATTAATATCGTTCCTTTTTCAACATACTTGCTGCTGAGGCAGGAAACACCCGTTTCAAGTTCAAAATTGACAGGGTCGAATGATTAGGGTTCGGCTCAGGTTTTATTGACAAAGAGCCCTTCCCTATCTATCCTCTACCACTCTGGAGGGCTGAACCAACCGACTCGAAGATCAAGACTTCTTCGAGAATCCCCTAAATTCATTTGATAGCCTCACGGAACCTTGGATCAAGGTCACCAGCGGCCGATCGAACTTGGAACACCTACTCAGTGAGGAAGTAAACGCGGCTAGCGGCGGGGTGTCTGTCAGCGGTGGTGCTTTGAGTCTTTGTTCTGCTTTGCGGGTTGATCATCAACGTTTCAACTCTCTCTCTGTTTGAGTTTGCGATCCCGGCGCCGCAGCAAAGGCTGTCCGCACGGCACTTTGACTCCCATAGTCAAGTCCATCTAGCCCACTGAACGGTGGTCCTAGCGTGACCTTGCACGTAGAATGTCTGACTCGACCAGGCCCACTCAGAGAGGGACTAAGTATTTCTGCCAGGGGTTTGTCTGAGAGTGAATAGACAGTACGTTAACTTTGGACATATGGACTTGCAATATTGGGGTCTCCAGACCCTCGTTTGTGTCAATGTAGCACTTGTCCCATCGAACTCTTGTGGTTGATTTTCCTCGACGTCACACGCTCCTCATGAGCGAGTCAGGAGATGAAAATGAGGCTCGGCGGATCATCTTTCGATGGAGAGTACTGTAAATCCGGGTAGCTCGCGCTGCCGAGCGGTTGACATGCATGCGATGCCAAGATACAGAGACGAATATTTGACTTGTGTGATCAAGGTCACCGGGCTATCGATGGGGTCAAGTGCCACAAGCCGTCTGGGCAAGACAGGTCGTGGGCGCCGTCGGTGTGATTTACGCTGGTCGGAAGTGAGTTCAAACGCACCGAGCAACATCTGAAAACATCCGACGTGGGGGGGACACTAGTCTGAGGGAGGACCACTCTTGATCCAGACAAGTACTTGGCCGTACTAGAAAAAAGGAAGGAACGTTAACCGTCCTCTGTCATTTTGAGAATCTAATCTTTTCCGCAAAGAGTGACAAGCGGGTGTGGGAACGCGGTGCAGGGGGTCCCGTCATTGCAAGTCGCAACGCCCGCCGCCGTTCGTGACAGCGACGAGCACATCACCAGATACCCTCAAGATACCCATTTGTGTCCCCCTCATCCATAGTTAGAGCCTGCTGTTGACCGGCGCCATCCATGCCTGCACCCTCTGAAGCTTCCACGCGGACGCGGTCCTCAATCCCGCGATCGACGTCGTCCAAGCGCTCTTTGCTGAGCGCCGCAAAACCGCGGGCAATGTCCAACGCGAGTAACGTCAGCGGATGCACGACCGTGAAACCGTCGTCATCCCCCACCTCGACGACACTCACCACCTCTACAATTTCCGCGACGAGCAACACTCGCTCGCCAAACGCGACGCCCGTCCCGCCCGCCACCCTCTCGAAGCGGACGAGTGTATCTACGTCAACCGCAGTTTCACAATCGAGTTACCGGCTTCCAGTCCCTGTGACAAGACACGCCGACCCTACTTCGCCCTCGCCTGTAAAAGGTCGCCGCGTTTCCTTAGTCGGACCTCCAAGCGCGTTTTCGCGCTCCTTGTCCTCTGTGTCAACGAGTCAAAGACCGGGGGGCGTGCAGGCCACGCCTTCGCGTACGAGGGTCATGTCGGAAGCTCCCACTCCCTCACGGAATGCACAAACACACGTGCATTCGAATTCTCATTCTTATTCAAATTCTCTTTCAACCGGTCCCCCTGCACGCCCTCCTCCCATTAAGTTTTCCTCCTCAAGTTCTACTAAAGGAATGCATGCGTCACTCTCGATGGGCGGGGCAAGTACTCCCTCCCGCGCCCGCGCTATGAGCACGAGCGTTTCCAGTGGTGTTCCGTCCAATGTCAAGCAGGTTACGCCCGCGCGGACCAACGTTCAAGGGACACCCGGAAAGTCCCCGCCACAGACGACAACTGGGAGGTCTCCTGCTCACAGAACCCCAGGAAAGCCCCCGGGATCAGCCAATCCTGCCAAGTCTCCCAAAATCACCAAAACCCCGGAGAAGTCGCCTCAAGCGCAGTTGACACCTTCGAAATCCCATCTGCTTTCTGTGGAGAAAGGGCAACGCAAGGGTTCTACCGCTTCTGTCGTCGGTGGAGGTAGACGTGAGCCCGTCGCTCTTCTATCTGAATCACTACTCCCGCGGACGATGAGTTTGAACAGCCCTGCGAGTGTCGTTGATGGGTCCGGTCCGCCCAGCCAAGCGAATGGTGCTTCGACCCTGGTGAATGCGAATGAATGCTATCCTTGGGACGACCGCGACGCGGATGACATTACGCTTGAAATGATAACCGATATTGGCGAGGAAACTGGAGACGAGGAGGTAAGCTCGAGTTCAGATTCCCATTGTTGGCACTATTCTGTGTTGTAGCATGTTTCGATGAAGATATCTATTCTCTATTCTTCCGTTCCTTACGTTTGACCTGTGAGGGATCCGTTGGCGGTGGCATTTATCCCCATATTCTGCTGTCACTGAATTTTCTGTCTCACTGATATCTAACGTGCATTGTCTTGTATCTGTCACTCACAATATCCAAAATAGTTCGAAGGGACCTTGAACAATCTTCGCAGGATCCATCTCGCCAGCCTCACATCATACAAGCGCCTTCTCGAGCGCGCACAAGCAAGCAGTGCGGCCCAGGCGTATGCACTCCAAGCTGAATTGTCTATCCTCAAGGGACCAACACAGTCGAACAATCGAACTCAAGTCCCGGTCGATGCCAGTGAGATTTGCGTATGTGGAGGCCGGAAAGCAAAGGGATACTGGAGTGGGTACGCAGAGCATCTGAATGAGGACGAAGAGGAAGTAAAATTGGCGAGTGCCTTGAGGGGTGATGGGAGAGGTGGGTTCGATGAAAAGGGAGTGAAAAGGGCCATTAGGGGGTTGAAGAGGGAGGCGAGAATGAAGTTGTGAGTGCCTCATTATATATCTTGCGTCCCGCATTGGCGTATATATACGCGTCTCTGAGCCATGGCTACGAGCCGAGTATTTGCTGATTGCTTCCGTTCCATTCCTCTATCGTTCGTCATTATGCTGACCACCACACTCGGCGCATCTACAGAATTGGTTTAATCTTAGATTGTGGGTGGATTTCACTCAAGCAGATCTCCCAATATGTCGTACTGATGGACTATCCTCTAAACTGTTACGTCACGACAAACGCGTATTTCTGCGCATCTGAACGTTGTCTCTGCTCGTCATTGACCTTCCCTCGTACTCTGTAGCCCTATTACCGGGAGATATTCCCCTGCAAATCCTCCTCTTGCAGAAATACCTCAGGTCAACATTTGATATAGTGGGTACGCTAGCGCCAGAGTTAGCGCTACGGATCCTTAGAGAATTGAGCGTCAAGGAGGTCGTCAAGGCTGGTTTGGTGAGTAGTAATTTTAAACACTCTAGTTTAGTGGACGACTCCGATTTCCGTCGAGCCGAACTGTTGTATCCTCTGTGGAGATCCATCCGAGAACTGACGTGGACGTGCTTAGGTGTCGAAGAAATGGTTCGCAACGACCAGACATCCTGCCTTGTGGCGTTGGCACTGTCTGCAGTTGACAGCAAATGATCCCGTGCCAATCAGAGCACCTGATACACCTGAAGGATGGTATGTATATTCGATCCCTCGTTCTCTCCGTTCTTGCTGAAGGTGAGGTCAACCTGTGCTATGTCGCATTAGGTTCCCTTTGTATCGCTCGTTGCACCACCGCGAATCCAATTTTGCGAATGCCTTACCACAGAGCATCAGATTTTTGAATGGACATACCAACTTTTGCACAACGTTGCTCTTAAAAGGTGTGTACTATTATTGTCAAAGTGTAGTGTTCGTTTCATTCTAGGTGTCATGTTTTCAGGCAAGCGACTCATCTCGGGATCTTATGATGAAACCATCCGTTTCTGGGACATAGAAACTGGCGAGATGAAGAAATGCCTACAGGTGAAGAAACCAGTAAGTTGTGTGGATTTCTTGGCAGAGGAAGGTACGGTTTACACTCATAAGTTTCTCGATCCCCTCGCTGATCCTTGCGCCCAGAGGTATTCGTTGTTGGGTTCCATGACGTCGGGTAGGTTGTTATGCTTGTATGATCAGCAGGCACTGAGAACGCTGTCAAAGACGTGTCCACTTGTTCTCCTCGGTTACCTTTACACCCCTACAACAGCTGGCCGGTCACCTGAACGGAATCCGCGCTGTTGCTCTCTCTTCGCGCAACCTCGTCAGCGCCGGAGCGGATAAGGCCCTGGTTTGTTGGGATTGGCGGGCAGGAACAAAGATTGTGCGGTTTGGACAACAAACGACCGTCAACATCGGTGTGCAGATTGTTGGATCTTCTGGTGCCATGGATGAAGGCGAGAGAGTAGTCAGCGTGACTATCGATGGTATTGTTAGGGTGTTCTCGATCAGTTGAGCTTCCATTTTAGCGTCCCTCGCTGAAGGTGGCTGATCTATATATCGTAGAACGAAGAGAGATGATCTCCCAGTTCAAACTGTCTGAGTTGGGAGGGGGTGATCCTGTTCTGAATGCTAGACTGCATAACGTCGGTGCAGCGCCGAACAACATGCTTCAATGGTTCGCAGCCAAAGGTACCCAAATGACAGTAAGTATTTATTTATTTTGTACCCTTTCCCCTCTCAAATGATCTGTCCAGTGCGCCACGAAATCGGTTATTCTCCACTTGCAATGGAACGAAGACGAGGGAAAACCTTTGACAACTGAAGGCAGGGTAACGTCCCCTACCAGCAGTAGTGCGCAGTTGTCTTCCCCAACACCACCATCCAATCTCGCACGTAGTACCACTGACCCGCGCTCTCGTGTACTTCCATCGCTCTCGAGGTCCACGTCATCACTTACTCCTCAGCGTCGACAGTCGAGTCTTGGGATTTCTGTCAATCCCACGAGTGCTCCGAGGGGTCGTCTTTCTCTAGCCACGACTGGCACGCCGCTATCTTCATTGCTTTCTCCCTTACCCCGCTCAGGGACTCCGTTGTCCCCGTTGAGTAGTGGAGCTATCGGTGCCGAGGGATTTGCTATTAGGTTTGGACGTGCTGCTATCTTGACGGCTCCACCGAAACTTGTTGCGGTGGTGGAGACACCAGATGTCGCTGTCGGCGCGGTCGACCCAAGGAAGAGGAGAGTAGTCACTGCAACCAGGTTCAGTTCTAGGGCGGGAGCTGATCGAAGGGTGAGTGGTGTAGGCTTATTTTATTGAACGATTTTCTAACATTTGGGTAGGTTTTGATGTCAACCCATGAAAAGAAGGAAGACGTCGACCCCGAGTTCGAGCCTCCCGAAAAGGACAACAGGCCGGGTGCGAGTAGTGATGACAAATTCACATTGGATCACCTCAATCGTTCGTTTTCAAGCCCAGAGCCAGGTGTGGACGTTGATACGAATATCATACCCCTTTCCGGAGCATGGGCAGCGCTCGCTCACGTCGGTGGAAATTCTGTGAACACGGCCTCGATACAGGGACTATTGGGTGCTTTGCCCAGCAAGTTCACGGGTCTCGCGACACCTGAGAAGAACCCAATGTCGATGCAATTGAGCCACGAAGAAGTTGTCGTGGGCTGTGCGGATGGCACTATCTAGTAAGCGCACTATGGTGGTGTGAGCCTAGAGTAAGATACTGATTCACCGTGACATTGCAGCGTCATGAAGTTCGTTGGTCATGAATATCAGAAGGAGAAACCCGCTCGATCGGCCGATGCCCAAGAGGACGAGGGGGCGGTTGACTCTACGTCTGACCTTGGCGAATAGGCTGAAGTCCTCGTGAGTACGTTACCCTCGCCTCATTGGAGAGACCAGGGGTTGGACCCTAACCCAAGACCCATGCATTCGTGGTGTATTTCTAAAACCAGCACAAGGGCTATTGCATCTACTTCGCATTCTCCCCGCCATTAGAGTACACATAATATCGAACTCATACTCACTCATTTACTACTCTACGTTCATTCGAATTTCTAGTCGACTACCTACACTTGCAATTTCCTATTCGTATCGTGATGTTACTACACCTAGCCAGGATCCTAGTTGCTTATGTAAGCAAAGTGGTTCAGTCGTTGTCACCATCGTCGACATCAGGCAGCGTTCCACTGCTTCAGTGTCACTGCCGCCTGGATACTACTGGGTAACGGCTGCTCACTACGTTTACCCGGAAGTATGTCCTTTGGCGACGAATTCTGCACCAACGACGTCGTGTCGGAACGCGAAACTCAATTTATTCCTCGGTCGGACGATGATGAGGTGCTTTGGGATGTCCAGGAGATCACTGCGGAGCGTGGCAAGAAATACAAGGTTAAATGGGTTGGGATCGATCCGGCCACTGGGAAGCCGTGGGCACAGTCTTGGGTCGCAAAACATGACTGCACTGACAAACTGGTGGGCGAGTGGAAGGCTATGAAGAAGAGACTCGTGGCGGGAGGGAAACACGGTGAGTGATGTCTTTTTCTTGACATCTAGGCTGTTTGGTGCGGCTCGGAATTCTGACTGAACATTGAGTGCTGACCACGGACCTCATACGTGCGCGGGGGATGTAGGTCGTACGTCTACGCCGCGAACACCTGGTTCATCCAAACGTGCAGGTTCTTCCACGTCAGGGAAGAAGACGCATCCTTCGACGTCCAAAGCAAAGTCTTCGCCGTTGGACTCGGTCGAACTGCCCCTCTCCTCACCACCGAAGAAATCCACTACCAAACGTGGGCGACAATCTGAGATCCCTGCGACGACGTCGAGTGGTGCAGTGCAGGTAGATGAGCAAAGCGAGTTATCCAGACCACGCAAGAAGCAGAAAACGGTGTTGGAGGAGACACTGTTGCCGCCAATATCCTCTGATGATGACGGAGACGCTCTGCTTGGACCCCCAACCCGCGCAAAATTCGCGAATAAGGTGCCTCTGAAAAGGAATACTGCTCTGTCGGATGTCTCCGATGAAGACGACAGCTCACCGCCCAAAGCCAAGAGCACGTCCGTGCGTCGTTCTGGTGCGCGTTCAGCAGGCACTGCTGTCCGTTCGAGAGCGTCTGACTTGCGGGAGGAGTCAGGATTGCCTCACTCCAAAACGAAGACCAAGGGCGTTCCTCGACGCAAGGAGCGCGTCGCTGACGCCGATGTCCTATCGGCTGTATCTCAGGATGAGGAACCTCGACCGTTTAAATCCAAGAAAAAGTCGACGTTGAAGCGCATATCATCCCCGGAACAAGACGATGATCTATCCGAACAGGAGGTAAAAGAATCCCCCAGGCCTGTACCTTCATGTATCAAACCCCGGGAGGACGATTCTGAAGAAGAGCGCATTCCCGGAGAAGAATCTAACGGTCACCCTGGCGATGAGGCCCCTTCTTCTCTCTTAATACAACATCATGAGGTCGATAGCCGTGCTTTAACCTCCCCTCCCCGTCATATATCCATACCCAAGGTTCTCCCGAGCTCACGTCCACGCAGCCCTGATCTCTCTCCAGGAGCTAGAGCACGACTTGAGCTGTTTGATCGGATGACGGCTGGTGTATCGCAGCCCGACGTAGCTCCTTCTCCAGCTGATGTATCTGAAGGTGTGCCAGATGATACTCACTTCAACTATGACGACATACATGACACCCGTGACGACTTCCATACCTTTGACCCACCTCATCCGATCAGTCCACCCCCATCAAAGTCTAAACACTCAAAACTGGGCACGCCTAATGGACTCATTGTCCCCGAAACTGAATCATCAGGAAATTCGCAAAGCCAACCACGGCCGTTGCTCCAGCCTTCTTCGCCCCGGCTACCACCAGCACGCGACCAATCCCCGCGTAAACCGCTTGATCTGCCTACCATCGCTGTCATCGCCGCCTCTGCCACATCTTTGTCTGCTTCGCCTCAGGATCCCTTCCCACCACCCGAAAGACTCCCGCAGCACAGACACCATCCTTCAAAAAGGCAGACATTCAAGCCTGTACCACAGATATCCCCCAACACATTCCGTTTGTCAATCAATGCACGCTCGCATGTCACTGATCCTGAAGCACCTCCAAGCTCGATCGAGAGCTTCACATCCCCGAAACGTGTAGATAAAGGAAAGCAGAGAGCGGTTGAAGACGCTCAACTCCAGATCAGTCTGTCCGAAGGGGAGGGAGATGGCGAACGCCGGAAAAGAGACACGCAGATGATAAGAACCGATTCAGAACTGAGGAAGAGGGGCAAGGAGCTTTTTGATCAAGCTCAGCTTGCGCGGGAGGCAGAGCGAGGGAAGAAAAAGAAGGCAAAACGATTGAAGACCGTCAACGATATTGTCAACGGGACAATCTCCTCACCACCAAAAGGGACGCCCCTCCCATCCATTAACGGGGCCGAGAGCACTTTGGAAATGCGATCGGAGGAAGTGGTGGATTTGAGTGGAGGCGCGAATAGTACAACATTGGATACGCAGGAGTACAGCGAGGCGAAGCCGCTGAGCGAAAAAGAGAGGGAACGTTTGCGGATCGCGCTTCGCCAAGAAGAAGAGGAAAGCACGCAAGAGGCGATGGGCTTTTACCCACTGCCTCCCGTAAAGAAATCCGAAGCCTTGGACGGCGGGGATGCGCAAATGCCACCCCCCAGGTCCCCCAAGGTGATTTGCATTCCGTGAAGCTGTTGTTCGGCATGATCAATTTGTTATTCAGAACTCTCCGTCCAGCGGACAAAATGAGGACATTGACCACGTCGAACAACCCTCTACAGACCTCCAACAAGCAAGTGTTATCGTTCAGGCCAGCCAAGAACAACGACACGAAGATACGGACATCGAGCCTTTGCCGGGCAATCAACCAACTAGCTCTCCGCCTCGCCCAATCCCCGAAAATTTGGTGCGTCAGCTGCTACCCCATTTGGATCCGCATTCACGCCGCCATACTGGTTAGACTGATTCACCAAAGCGGAGACTTGGCAAAGCTTTATCATTGCTCAACGTCAAGTCAGAAGAGATTCAGCGCCTCGAACGCGAGTTGGCGGATGAACGCAACAACCTGCAGTGCTTAAAGGTAGAACTCGCTGAAGTTCGGCAATCTTCGGAACCGACCGGCCCCGTTCTCGCCGCTTGGGAGTCGGAGCGCGCTCAATGGACCCAAGAAAGATCCAAGTGGGAGAACGATTTCTCAGAGTGGCAGACGCAGCGCAAGGAGATGTCCGAAGAAAGGGCAGGTCTCTCAGCGCGCGTGGCTGAGCTATCGGACGCGGTGGCACGAGCGGAAGAAGTCAGGGTCAAGTTGGAAGCTGAACGTGACACTTGGACAAAGGAACATGATGCTGTGCTGAACGACATAACGTTGCGATCGGAAGAATTGGCCGTACTCAACACCAAAGTCCGCACGGAGTATGACCAGGACCGGTTGCAGTGGGAGATAGAAAGGGCTTCGTGGGTCGAGGAAAAGGCTAGATGGGAGACCGAGCGTACCATGCTGCAGGAGAAGCAAGAAGCCTTGTTACATTCTGTTGACGAACTCACGGTCAAAGTCGAGTCAACGACAGCTGCCAAGGTTTCTGCGGAGAAGGATAGAGACTTTTTCCGTGAACAATACACACAGGCCTCCGGGTTTGTCGGTTCCGTTCGCGAAGAGAACATGGAGCTTGAGAAGAGGGTGAAAATAGCCGAGGGACAGGCGCAAGAAGGTGTCACAGCGATTAGGGCACTCTTCGAGGTATTTTTCCTTGACTGGGTAGCTTATGTCAATGTGTACTCACCAGCATCTTGAAGGGTCGCATTAAGGCTCTACAAGCTGACATAGACCGTTGGGAAGGGTTGGCGGAGCTCCTGCAAGAAAAGGACAGACGGACGAACGACGAACTTCGCCTACGAGCTGCACAAGCACCTGAGCTCCGAGACCTTTGTGGTCGCCTTGACGTGGAGAACAAGTCCCTTAAAGTCGCTGTCCGGAAACTCGAGCAGGGCGAACAACGTAGTGGTGTCAAGCGAAAGAAATTATATTTCGAGATCTTTATGCTCAAGAAAGAGAGGGCATCTCTAAGGTCAAAGATATCACAGCTGGTGAAGTTGACCGACAGGAGTACCCAGGAACCTTCCCACTCCGCGCCCGCTCCAGCGATTCTCGACGATCCGGAAAGTATGGATCCCAATGATACAGAGATCCTGCTGGGTCCGACGCCTCAGTCGTCAGACATCAGCTTTGATGAACCAGCGTTACTTCCGTGCATGTGGCGTCCGCAGTGGAGGGATCAATGTCAGCAAATCTTCGATACCAAAGAGGTGCGTCTTGCTCGACCTGTGAATTTATTCAATAGGCCGCTTACGATGGTATGTAGGATCTCGAAAGACATATGATAGATCATTTTGGTGACTTGTTGACCCAATAACCTTTCGAGATACGAATGTTTTGAATAATTTCGTACTATGTTCTCTCCACTATCTGTGTAATAGCCCATGACTTGATTCATTGGGGACTTCGGATTTTCTATGATGAGTTACAGTACTAGTCACTGTGGTAGGTCCAATCCAGGGGCATACATAAGAAGTCTTGTCTGTGATCTATCCGCGTCGAGCTTGTTTGCTTTAGATAGGGGTGTGTGGGGTCATCTGATGTCATGTCATGAGAGCCAGAGACGACACATTGTCTCTGGCTCTCATGACATGACCATCGAGGTTTGGTGCCCGAATCTGCGTTGCGGTTGGATCTCGACTTCGTCTGGGACGTATTGCGCTCATAAAGAGAGTTGACAAAGGGAATCCAGCCATTTTGGTGGCCACAAGGAAACGTTGCTTGGCGTCCCAGGAGAGGATATGTTCCGCCGTTCATCGACCCCACCCCCCATCCGAGGAATGTAGAGATGATGATTTGGGGCGAGCACAATTGTCAACGTCGCTCGAGTGTACGATCAAAGTTGCATCCATCGAGGCAATTCGGGCCCATTCCACCCACCAATGGCGACCTCCGCGTGGTGGCTATTGATGTCACCATCTTCATGATCTATCGTCTATCGATTCCGGTGCAGCACCTGGAGGGTAAGAGGCCATGTTGGAGGCGTGTATTGAGGTCACGCTTCGCATGACTCCCGACTTAGGGCGCCCCCGCAAGATTCGAAGGAATAAAGGGTAGCCTAGACTAGGCAGATATGATTCAAATTTTCAAGTGTGTCCTCGAAGCAATCGACGGACTTTGCTCTCATAGGAGGAACCAAACCTGATTGGAGGGATGGTTGTTCCCATGCACCAATCGCAGCATCAAGTTTGGGGCGGATATCACTATACAAGGACGCGTTAACAAGCCGTCAACACCGCGCGAAATGTTGATGGAAAGAGATACAACACACAAGACATCGTCCGCGAAAGGTGCGGGCGAGCCTTCTATGCTCTGTACTGAGACAGGGTTCACATGGAGAAGTGCTGTTAAAGCAGACACTATGCGAGGGACGGATGCTCGAGAATTTGTACCGTCTAGCTTTGACCTCTTCCACACCTGCGCGCTGCGAGAGGATGTGTGACGTGCAGTCGCACGGAGTTCGATGCAAAACGGGTAATGGAAAACTGACAGAGGTCAACATGTCTTTTCCAGCAATGTGACCGAGACGCAACGTTGGTCAAGTCGCCCTGCCTGTCGGGAATAAATAGAGTCCGTTCGTAAGACGAAGGGATGTGGACTTGGACACCAGAGGCCTGAAACAAATGATTTACTTAGCACATATAGACGTCTGAATGGTTGACTCGAAGCTGGTATGCCGAACTGGAAGAGTGAGTAGATAAGCAGAGTGTCTTCATGTCCGAGCGAAGTATACATTAAACAAAGAGGAACGACAGCGTCGCCTATGTGTTCCAGTACATTGCATGCGAAGGAAAACAACAGTGGCAAAATATAATCTCATCTAAAAGTGAATCGGCTTTCCATATGCCGACATGGCAGCCTCCTTGAATGCTTCGCTGAGTGTGGGCTAGAGAATAGGGAACGTCAACGCAACTCGTGTGACAAACGAAGTAGAAACATACGTGGGCGTGCGTTGTACGAGCAATATCCTCAGAGCTTGCACCGTACTCCAAGGCAAGGACGGCCTCCGAGATCATCTCACCAGCATTAGGACCTGGACTCCGATTATACTCTTGTTCGTGAAAACATGGCAGGGAAAGCTCACCAATGATGTGTACACCGAGAATTCTGTCGGTCTCCTTCTCAGAAAGGAACTTGACAAAGCCTTCACTGTCAAGGTTCGTCTTGGCTCGAGAGTTAGCAGCGAAGGGGAATTTTCCAACGTTGTATTGAACACCAGCGGCCTTGAGGTCTTGCTCGGTTTGTCCTACCCAGGCAACTTCAGGGTGGGTGTAGACAACAGAAGGGATACCGTTGTAGTTGACGTGACCGTGACCAGATTTGAGGTATTCAACAGCGGCGATACCCTCCTCCTCAGCCTTGTGTGCAAGCATGGGACCAAATGTCACGTCACCGATACACTTGATGTTCTTGACTGAGGTGTTGAACTGGGCATCGATGACAATGCGACCCTTGTTGTCCTTCTCAACACCGATAGCCTCGAGGTTAAGACCTTCGGTGTATGGACGACGGCCAACGGCGACCAAAACCACGTCCGCGTCGAGCTAAAGTAGACAACGTTACTCACTTAACGCACAAATATCCGTTCATGACTTACAGTTTCCTCCTTGTCGCCCTTGGCAGACTGTGTCTTGACGAGGACTTTTCCGTCAACCGTGTCGGCGGATAAGACCTTGGTGTTCAGTTTAAACTTGAGGCCTTGCTTCGTCAGAATCTTCTGGAATTGTTTCCTGTAACGACCCATCAGAGGTTGCCAAGCACGGCATCAGTGCCACACTCACGCGACCTCCTCGTCGATGCCAATACCACCAATACCACCAAGGAACTCAACAACAGTAACCTCAGCGCCGAGTCGACTCCAAACACTGCCCATCTCCAAACCAATGATACCACCACCGATAACGACCATCTTATTTGGCACCTCTTGGAGTTCAAGTGCACCCGTCGAGCTGACAATCTGCTTCTCGTCGATTTGGATGGCACCTCCTGGGAATGGCGTAACCTCCGAGCCGGTAGCGATGATGACGTTCTTTGCCTCGATTTCCGCCTCACCACCCTCGAGAAGTTGTACAGCGATACGTGTTGGGGAAAGGAAAGAACCTGAGCCCTTGATGTAGTCTACCTTGTTCTGCTTGAAGAGCGACTCGATACCCTTTGTAAGCCCGACGACTGATTGTTCCTTGGCCTTTAACATCTGAGGCAAGTTGAGTGAAACGCCGGAGACTATACTCGGTCGAATGAATGGCTCATATCATGATGAAGGCGAACATTGCGTACCCTCTATACCGCGCTTTTCCAGGTCATGCTTTGTTTGGTGGTAAATATGTGAATTGTTGAGCATGGCCTTGGAGGGTATACACCCGACGTTCAAACACGTTCCACCGAGCGAACCACGTTTCTCGATACAAGCAGTCTGGAACCCGTCAGTGAGGGTGGGAATGACACGGATGATCCGGATACCTTCAAACCGAGTTGAGCGGCCTTGATAGCTGCAACGTAACCGCCAGGGCCTACAGCAGTGGTCAAAACACGCCATCGACGTGAGTATCTTGGCTTACCTCCACCAATGACGACAGCGTCATACGATCCGGAGGGTGTTGCGAGTCCACGGTGAGCCTGTAATGCCCCGAGTTGAACAGTAGCATACCGCAACCGCCGTGCGACGTGCTACAGAAATGTGAGGAGTGGTCATGGGCTCGACATCGTGCAAGACGTACTCTTTGCGTTGCTCTCTGGAGCTGCAGCATGTTTTTGGATGACAAGGAAGAAACCATATTCAGTGAATTCGCTCAGAAAGCCGGGCAGAAACGTGTTACATAATCTTGTGACAGAGGTCACGTGAATACTTATAAATTGTGACACACGCCCGGGCCCCGCGGCCCGCTCCCGACGACATGCTGGCAGTGGCCTGAGTTTCATCGGACATCCATCTCAGGACTCGGCACGCATCAGATTTTTGTGAACCTATGCAAGTTGGTGTGTCCCCTCACGCCGCCGATAAAAATACCTTTGCCACGATCAGAGATGGTTGGCAGCCATTCCTTATAACTTGACACTTGACCCTGTGACTCTAGCCGAGGAATGCCATTGAATTCGATGTCACTGACGGCAATGGCCCGGTGGCAAGCAGGTGAGCACAATGCACAAAGTCGTTTGACGAAGGGTGGTAATGTATTTCGTTTGAAACTGGGCGGGATGTGATGTGCCATCAAACCATGGACTGGAGGGAACAGCCTCTACCATCCATGAACACACGGTACTACACAGGCTCCAGGAGACATTTGGTGACATATTTAAAACGGTGCCATTGCTCATTATGCACCCACATTTTCGCTTCACGTCTTCCGGCAAGACTTTCGGTTTTTTATGACGCTCTTTACATCTGGTTTGTTCCATTACCTTTCTTCACCATCCCGGGATGCTGTCGGGCACAGTCCTTCCGGTAGCGCGCACTCGGAGCATTTTCTACTCCTCACGGGTGAAGTGGTACGTTCTATGATGCTCGCGGGTGCACCCTCCTCTCACCACCCGGAAGACTAATCCAGTACTTCTTGGTATGGGATGCCTCCGCTCTCTTGGACCAGTGGTCTTATTCGGATTTTTTGTAGAGGATTTCATCGTAGAACATCCGATGGTGCATTCCGCAGTCATGTTTGGACATGGAAGATACAACGCGGGCATTCTCATCCAGCTGGAGGGTGGTTACGAGATGGACCCAAGTGATGCAAGGCAAGTGGAAGAAACGAGAAACAAGCTTCAGTAAATCCAGTTTTTACCATTTGAGGAGCCCGATCTCACAGACGTATCAAGGCCCGTCATCGAACGCATGAACATGTTCGCACCCCAACATGCTCGGGTCCAGAAGGAGGTTTGAACCGTGTTCTTCAGAGGCATTTCAAAGTACCGATCAGAATCTCCCTAGATGATCCTCTTCGCGGCGCCCACGAAACCCTTCATCTACACCCCTCTCAGCGTTACCCGAGTAAACAGACGAGACACCCTAGCCAACTACAGCGGCGAAATCAGTGCACTTTATAACACCATAGCTCGAGCTGCACGCATCGCATTGCAACCACCCAAGATCTGGAGCCCTGAGAAGTCCTTAATTTATGTGCGGGGCATCATAGTTGCCGTACTGGGCAAGAGACTCCCTGACGACGCTGACCTCTTCAACTACGGAACAGATAGGTATGTGCTTTTCAAACGGTTCAACATGCTCCTCCAGGACCCTTACCTTCTCTTCGCAGTTTACAAGTAACGCGCATCCGGATGATACTCTTCCACGCTCTCCAAAGCACCGCAAAAATCGACACCCGAAAACTCTCAGGTAACATCGTTTATCAATATCGCACCATCGCTGGCCTCGCTACTTTCGCGACTCGTACCGCACTAGCGTGTTTTCGTCATAGAACTGAGTCGAGTCTAGCGCGGTGCCTCGAGATGAGGAAGATGGTCGAGTCCCACAGTCTTGGTTTTCCAGAACACCAGCCCTCGATGGCCACACCTCACGATGACGCCGTCTTGATCACTGGTACAACGGGCCTACTTGGCTCAAATTTACTAGCACAATTCTTGCAGAGCCCGAAAGTCGCAATAGTCTATGCCCTCAATCGCAAGAAAAGCAGACCAGGCACTGTGGCGGACAGACAAGCAGCATTACTACAAGCGTCTGGATTGGATCCAGCTCTGGCTCGTCATCCAAGATTGGTTTTCCTCGAGGCAGACGCGCGTCGAGGCCATCTTGGTTTATCGCGAGAACTGTACGAACAGGTATTCGAGCCGACGTCGGAATGCATGTCTCGGTGGACTAACGGCGTGCTTGCAGCTTCTCTCCTCCGTGACCCACATCGTGCACAACGCATGGCTATCCACATACGACGACAACCTACCCTTTAGCATCTTTGACGGCAGTTTTCGCATGCTCCGCAACCTTGTAGATTTCGCCCTCTCCAGCCGCCTGGTCGTCCCGCCTCGCCTCTTGTTCATAAGCTCAACAGACACACTCCGAGATACTCCCGAGAGCGCTTTCGCATCCAACTCTGGAAGGGTGGGAGCAGGCGGCCCAGTTGTCCCCGAGGGTCCGGTCAACGCATGCGATGCAGCCGGCGGCGTGTATGGCGAGTCAAAGTGGGTAGGTGAACAGATCCTCGCAACCGCCGCGTCCGAGACCCCTCTCCGGCCGATCATAGTCCGGATAGGCCCACTATGCGGCGCAGCGAACGGGCGCTGGCGAGAAGAAGCTCACTTCCCCATGATCGTGCACCTCGGCTTCGCACTAGGGGCGCTTCCCAAAGTCGACGAGGTAGGTTGGGTCGTTCTTGATTACATGCCATCGTCATCATTCATTTTCGTTGATCATGTATACTGTAACTTAGGTCGTGCATTGGATACCGGTTCACATCGCAGCCCAGGCCGTGGCAGAGATGCGTAACTCGTTGTCAACCTATCTCCACGTCACACATCCCTCCCCCATCTCCACCCTCACACTCCTCCGTTTCATCAGCGGAGAGCTCTGCCTACCCCTCATCCCCTTCCCCCAATGGATCGCCAGACTCGAGGGAAAAGTTCACACGACACCCTTCCCCTCCTCGCACGCCAAACTCGACGACCCCGCGCTGACGCTCCTGCGACACGTCCAGCACGCAAGAGATCCCACGGCCATCGACGCGCCTCCCACGCGGATCTTCGGACGCGACCGGTTCGCTTCCGACAACGCCTGGTTCGCATTCCCGACGTTACACGGCAGCGTTAACGCGCTAGGGATCGCGGACGTCAGACTTTGGTTGCGACACTGGGAGGAGGTGGGCATGATCTCACGCTCGTCATAATATAGTGTTTGTAATACTATATTACCGTATTGCTGGGGGGTTACTTGACCCCGCTGGCCATTCGAGGGTACAGAATTGTACCCAACGGAGTCGGCGTTTTTGTAAACGCGGTTGTGTTATCGT
>JBBPRI010000136.1:0-52894 GCA_038092955.1 Boletus pseudo-olivaceus | reverse complement strand
GAGCACATGAAAAGCTCTAAAACTGTTCCAATGGTGTCCCTGTCTTAAAATAGATGTATCTCAGCGACCCCTGGGCCGAATCACGTGAATATTATGTCAGCGGGTAGCCAGGGGTCTGTACGTCATATGTTCCCACCAACACTAAGCGGGACTCCCACGCCCACAACTGCTATTCCACATACACTACAAAACTACAAAACATTGGAACAGTTTTTGGAGTCACTGTATTTCTGGCTGCTACACCCATGAAAGAGCAGACACGGAAGCGGCGCGGTTGGCCAGTTCGCTTGAAAAATTCTTGAATAGCATGTATTACACGGGTTTTTCCCGATCCTCCCGCACCACCTATATACATTCGAAGAGGAGATGGCCTATCCGTCGTGGCATGCGCAGTGATCCGCATGAATGCTCGTCGCTGCTCACAGTTCAATTCGAATTCAGTCGCTATCGATTCAGATGTACTAGGGAGATGGTCACTCGGTGTAATCGGAAACATCAACCTGGAAATCTCGAGGGCAACCGGGGTCACCAAAGGATTTGCCTCATTGGACAGGACATCGGAAACGTTCTGGATACATACTGGAGCACATGATCCTCCAGAATGTGCACCATCGGCAATAGGGAGGTTGCCGGTGAGTAAACATCGCCTTGAATGTTCGACTCGTTCACTGTAAGCAGCCTTCCATGTGTCTTCAAGACTTTGTTGCATTCCTGATATATCGTACTCCATTGAAGGTTCGTCGATCCCACGCTCCTCTGGTCGGGGCGTCGAAAGGTTAAATCTGCCAGACTGTTCCAGATGGTAAACACAGTCGACACAGGTACTCCGGCGGAGATTTCTTTGACAAGAATGGCTCTCGTCAAGATTAATCAAAAACTGCAACCTATCATACTCCTCACCTCGCAAATCATACAACAAATGTTTGTCATGGTACAGCTGACGAAACGGAGGGCGATGTGGATGAAAGCCATAGTATTGCGGACGTCCGTGCTGGCGGGGAGGGACTGAATGTTGTGAATGATAACATGGGGTCGACTGCTGACGAGTTCTTGATTGGGACAGATGGGAATGGTGACATCGTTGCGCGCACGAACCAAGTAGATGACTACAGATTTCATCCGCGTGAGCTCAAACACGTGTGCCTATGGGACTTTTGTGCGCAGGTTGACAAAGTGCAGAAAAGGAAAGTAACTCACAGTATTCTTGACGATATTGAGACCAATGATTTAAGCACTACGTCGGATGATGAACATGGTCAGTATAGTAATGAAATTGATGTTCTGGATGACATATTGTTCCGCCGACCATGTTTTCAATTCTTGCCTAGTCATGTTGAATGCAACTCGCGACAAGTGCGTGTGCGCCATCCACATAAACGTTACGTCCCTGTCCCAATTGGTCCAAGTTTACCAAGACGAGATCGAGATGACACTAAGGCGCGACATGCGAGAATAATGTTAATTTTGTTTAAACCATGGCGAAGTGCGTCAGATCTTCGGGGGGAATGTAACAGCTGGACAGATTCTTACGAAGCTTGGGTGGGAGATCGGGATGGAACCTATGCAGGGAAACGGTTGTTGGTAGACAACATTCAGGCCATACAGGAATGTAAAGACGCACGAGATGACCATAGATCACAGCACCGCCAACGGGCAAGCCAGGGCATCGTGTCTGTGGGCCAAGAGTCTCCTGACTTTGTTGACAACGGACAGGATGACGAACATTTGTTGTATGATTTGCGAGGTGAGGAGTGTGATAGGTTGCAGTTTTTGATTAATCTTGACGAGAGCCGTTCTCGTCAAAGAAATCTCCGCCGGAGTACCTGTGTTGACTGTGTTTACCATCTGGAACAGTCTGGCAGATTTAACCTTTCGACGCCCCGACCAGAGGAGCGTGGGATTGACGAACCTTCAATGGAGTACGATATATCAGGAATGCAACAAAGTCTTGAAGACACATGGAAGGCTGCTTACAGTGAACGAGTCGAACGTTCAAGGCGATGTTTACTCGCCGGCAACCTCCCTATTGCCGATGGTGCACATTCTGGAGGACCATGTGCTCCAGTATGTATCCAGAACGTTTCCGATGTCCTGTCCAATGAGGCAAATCCTTTGGTGACCCCGGTTGCCCTCGAGATTTCCAGGTTGACGTTTCCGATTACGCCGAGTGACCATCTCCCTAGTACATCTGAATCGATAGCGACTGAATTCGAATTGAACCGCGAGCAGCGACGAGCATTCATGCGGATCACTGCGCATGCCACGACGGATAGGCCATCTCCTCTTCGAATGTATATAGGTGGTGCGGGAGGATCGGGAAAAACCCGTGTAATACATGCTATTCAAGAATTTTTCAAGCGAACCGGCCAACCGCGCCGCTTCCGTGTCTGCTCTTTCATGGGTGTAGCAGCCAGAAATATATCTGGTTCAACGTTACACTCAGCATTGAATCTAAATGATAGGAAGGGATCCAAACTTTCTGGTAAGGCTAGAAGGGATCTCATAGCCAAATGGGACGGTGTTGATTTCCTCTTTGTCGATGAAGTATCTGTGATCGGTCGCAAACTGTTAGTCTCTATTCATGAGGCGTTGTGTATTGCGAAAGGTAATGATTTACCTTTTGGCGGGATCAATATTATATTTGCGGGGGACTTTGCGCAGTTACCGCCAGTAGGTCAGCGATCATTGTACGGTCGAACAAGGAATCATAATGTCACGAGCCCAAACGTTCAAGCGGACGTGTTTGGAAAATTATTGTGGTTATCTGTCGATGTTGTGGTCCTTTTGACGCAGCCGATGCGACAAGCTGGTGATGGTAACAAAAGATTTGTGGATCTCTTGACACGTCTTCGCACAGGTAAATGTAGTGATGATGATTATCAACTGTTACAATCAAGATTATTGGGCTGTGTGCAGCCATCGTGGGAGGATGACGAATGGTTGGGCGCACCTATTATCGTGCCTGGTAACGACACCAAAGACGCTCTGAATGAAAGAGCAACGCTCGCGTTTGCACGGCGTACAGGCCGACCAGTACACTGGTACGAATGCTGTGACACTGTGAATGGGAGATCGATGAGCGAAGAGGAGTCTCGTCATTTATTACGCCTGCATTCAGGTGAGACGCACCAAAGATTAGGATGTTTGCCTCTTGTTATTGGGATGCCAGTCATGATAACGCAGAATTTCGATGTGGAGTCGGGCGTTGTCAATGGATGTGTCGGAACATTAGTTAGTGTGCGATATACGGTTGATGTTTTGAATAAACGTCGTGCGGTCTCTTGCGTCATACATACCCCGTCCACAGCACATCAACCTCTTCCACATCTCGATCCTTTTCACTCAGTGGTGATTGCGGACACTGTTGATGTGCTTCTTCGGCATCCATTTCACGGCGGTGACCTAAAATTTAAGCGCACACAAGTGCCTATCTTGCCAGGCTTCGCGATGACTGTGCACAAGTCCCAAGGCATGACTGTAGAGCGAGCAGTTATCGATCTGGAAGGATGTAAAGGAACGGAGTCACCATATGTTATGTTGTCTCGTGTAAAGTCATTGGATGGCTTACTAATTCTGCGTCCGTTTGCTATAAGTCGGATAATTTGTCGTCAGAGCGAGGACATGCGGCGCGAGACCAGACGACTGGAAATACTAAACCTGCTGACACTCGTCCACACCGCAACGGGAATCGAACGTTCTCACGCAGAGCGTGATTTGTCAGCTCTGACTGGCGGAGCATGTCAACCACTAACGGTCTCGTCCGTGACACTGACAGCATGCATACAACACACTTGTGATTCCACTTCTATCTTGGACAATCTAGAGCAGGAGGTCAATGAGCGATGTGATGATACGACAACCCTGCCTATTGAAGGCCAACGTACGTTGCAAAAGGGGCCATTGAAATGGAGAGCAGATGACGAGACCAGAGATCGCTGTACCCGACGAACAAAAGGTGAGTACTGACTACGGGCGGTACTGTATATGTTTAAGTTTTTCCAGCACGCCGTTCCTGATCGGTGATATGCCTGTATACGGAGGACATTGTTGCCTTCAGGTGTCGCCAGTTGCTTCTCCAATCCATACAAGGTCTGTCTCACACGTTCGGCCTCACACATAGGTTATAAATTTCAGCACATGGAAGATGACCTCCCTGCTACCCAATTGCCCTTCTCGTCAACACATCCACGAACACTACTTACTCTATACATGACCATGGCATCATCGGATGGACACACCTCTCAGGCTTCTGATATTTACGATTCTGTGTATGACAGTCTTTTAGCCATGCCGGCTCGACTAGTCTTAGCACGTACAACATACGGAGTTGACTTCGGTCGTCACGTCATGGCGAACAACGCATGGGAATATCGATCTCTCAACGGATCGGAAACTTTCGAGACAATTCTTGTTGGAGAGATCCGACCTGCAGCATGTGGAACCCGTTTTTCTGCAAAAGGCAATCATTACCTTGGATCCATGTTCAATGTAAGCATGTCGGTTTGGATTTGGATTACGAGTCGGTTCGTTAACACTCAATACTGATGTTGTAGCCGACCCGCATCGACGACAAGAGTCGGGTTAAGAATGTCTTGGTTCTCGGTAAACCCCGCAATTCAACCGAAGACATGGCGAATTTGTGGGATAACCAGTTGGTTACACTCTGCGAGGTGGTCCAACAAGACAAATGTGATCTCGTCGGAAAGGTTCCTTTCCTGTTCTTTTGCATTAACTCGTGCGCTGAATTACCCTTGTGAACAGAACATTCACATCAAGGAATGGACGGCACATGCTGGCACTGACGATGCGGGAGACCCAGACTACATTGTCGTTGTTACAGATTCTATGTACACCACTACCGGGTCAAAGCTCAAGACAGATCAAACCAATAGTAGGAAGAAGAAAAAGGTATTAAGTGAGCGGACCGGTGCCGCTAAAGCTTCGAGCTCGGTTGTGTATGACACCGAAGATGTGGATGATATGGACTTAGGTGTTGGTGACTACGTCGATACGGATGAGATCGGGTGTCTTCCCAACGCTGATCCTGTCAAAAAAAAAGGTCAATTCGTTCAGAAAAAAATTTTGCCGCTTACTGAAAGAAATATGCAGTGACAACAAACAATTTATATCCTCCTTCCGTCTTGCCCGATTATGGTGGCGACCTATTCAAGCACGTCAATGCGATGCTGTGTCAACTCGATTTTAGGAACCTGTATGACGACCTCATCCCTCCCCAAGAATGGTACTTGGAGCTACGTCAGGGCACACTGGTTATGGTATGAGCTACTCTACATGTTTTCAATTGGGACAATCAGCGCGTGAGTCTACCCACATTCATTTCCATTTACTTCTCTTCCATTGTGATGCCTCATGCATCACAATGCACATCACACACTCTTTTAATCTCCATCATAATATATTCTAATGTAGTACTTATGGTACACGCACAGCATGGTCTGTGCACACTCATGTACCCTATATAAACCTGCAATGCAGACCAGGGAACCCTCAGTTTGGTTCTCCTGGAGTTTCCCCCAAAGAGCTTCAGACAGCAGAGCTGCCCTCATCTCCTTTACTCTCTAGTCCCTGGAACTGATAGCGACCTAAGAGCTTATTGCTTTTTGGGTTGTTTCAATCACTTGGTTAGCCCTCCAACAACCAAAAGCTCTCATACAAGTATTTGGGTTCAATGGTAACCCCATGACCGGATGATCCCCCATACTCACTATCCTCCTACGTACGCACATCCGTGCATTATGCCAATCCCACCCCCCCATGAACCCGCGAATTACCCCACCCCCACCCCCTCCCACGGCCTCCACGGCCTCCCCTGCAGCAAAGTTGTTCCTACTCCATAACATTGATGCCAATCAACTGAACATACTCTGCGACCAAAGAATCTGGTCCTTCCACGACATCACCTTCCACATCCTCGACTTTCCCCCCACACCCCAACCGCTCCATCTTGTCTCACTCGCCATACACCCACCTATTAAACCAAATCACCTCCTCTCCATCCTCGACACTGCGTGGTTCACCCCGAAAAACAAAAAAGAACTATCTAACATCATCCCTGTGAAACCAGTCACCACCCCGACCCCTCTAGAACACTTCAGGGAAACCATCACCCTTGAAGAATTCCAATACGACACCACTGTCCCCCTCCTCACCTCCGCAACGCCATGCCCAACCGTCTTTAGAATCACTGCACTCCCCCCCCTCTCGCTAGCCCAGACACCTGGTCCAAATTACGAAATATCCTCCGCTCCGTCAATTTCAAGGAACTCCTTCTAGGTGCAGGGGTGGAAAAGTGGAAGTCATGGTCATGATGATACTCCCCCTTGTTGAGAGCCAGCATGTACTGGCAGAGTGTACACTACTGGGACATACCTGAGGTTTAGCTTACTTGTAGAACTTAGTGATTCAAGTGAAAGATCGATTAGAACTCAGACTAGCTGAGTCTGAATGTGAATACACAAAGTGTGTGAACTACTCTCCTAATATGGTAGTGTAGTGAGTATAATGTTCAACACCATAATGGTCCTCGGCGAGTGCCATGCCAAGCTGTGCCAAGCCATGGCTAGCTACTTACAGCTCAAGTATAAGTAGGGATTTGGGACATTATTTATTGCTGGTGGGGGGGAAAGCGATTGAAGAAGCCTAACTATGAATTGCGCCACCACTTGACACCGTGCCTAATAAGGCTCACAAATCAGGAACCATAGGTGGGACCTGTATGGGGGGGTGTTATCAGTGACAGGATCTTTTCTTCCCGACCGTCATTGGAAAGAAGTCACGTCTCACCAGATGGTGTCCCTGATTGATTTATCACCGCCGTCGTTGCCTGTAGCCTCATTTTCAGACGCGGGCTTTTTGTTACAGCTACAACGTTGTGCCGCCGTTATTCGCTGTTGCATAGCTTATATTTTTGTTTGTTCATGACCTCGGGGACAAGCGTGTAAAAAGTCGGAAGCAAAATTCTGCCAAAGTTCCGGTGGCAGGCCCAAAATATGCTCTCGGCGAGCAACTGTCAACTTCAACTTGAAGTGCTGTTTTTCGCGCACGTTCCTGGACTAAAAAATGGGCCACTCCGCTTTCAAACGTTGGCGCCACTTATGGAATGATATCAAGAGTCTGGACCGAGATTAGGTTTGAGGCATGAATTTATTGAACCATGTTACTAATTGCAACTGTTTTTACAGTTCTCTCGGCCGCCGGCGTGGAGGCATCCACCTACGTGACAGTGTATGCCTACCCGCCAAAGGTTTTGGCGATTCGCGGAAGCAATCAGAGCACTGTTGCGTCTTGCGATTTCACACGGGAAAACCTAGAATTCGGAGACAACTATGACACTACTAGTAGTCCAAGCAACCCTCCCCGACACCAAATTCAATCTTGGCGTAGAACTTCAAGTTTCAAGATTTGGCAAGCAACCCAATGAGCAACGGACTTCGACTTGCAAGGTTTGTCTAACGCATGGGCTCGGCTTCAATCTTTGCTTCGGGGCATATCTATTAGGTCGTACCTTGCATCTAGGTTCTTTTTTTTTAAATTAGACCACCTGTTGTCAAGGTAGGTCTATTGCATACCACAACAGGGCCCAGAAGGTCTTGCTGCCCTCTAACGCGGGTTCCGGGCTTCCTTGAAGCCTTCGTCTCCCGACAGCGATAATTTTGATAGTAAGGCATCATTAATCATGGGCTAGGACGGCCATGAGAGCGAGGTTCGGCGAACTGCGTCATACACGGCCTCCCAGGACTCTGCTCTCCGACTACTCGGAATTACTCCCTGAAGCCTGGATTTTTGGCAATTTTGCACCAAACCATTGATTGCGATTATCTGGGCGTATCTCGACATGGCTGGTCTAGCCATAGGTTGTAGTCTACGCCCGACGTACAACGAGCGCTCGCGGATTTTGTGCTATCTTCTCCAGTCGTTGTTCGTCCTCATATTTGGTTGGTCACGCTTGGTCGGTATTGTCTATCTGCGCGGTATCAATCCCAGGGTCGGTCCCCCTTCTCTCGTTCTCCGCGGCCGCACTCTCGGCATGGAGGAGGCATCCGCCTATGTGACAGTGTGTCTGCCGTTACGAATGGGGATACCCGCCAAAACTTTTTGGCGAGTCGCGGGGAGATCAGAGCGATTGCTGCGATTAGGCAAGTCTTGCGAGTTTACACCGTAAAGAAACAAATCTAGAATTTGGAGACACGAACAAGCCTTCACTCCCCCATACTAGTCCAAGCAACCCCCCGACACCGAATTCAATCCTGATATAAAACTCGAAGTTTCAAGATCCGGCAGCAACTCAATGGGGGACACACTTCAATTTGCAAGTTTTGTCTAACACACGGATTCCCGGAATGGCTTCAATTTTGGCTTCAGGACATATCCGAAGGTAATCCGATGCTCCTCCGTCGGGTCGTAGATCGTATCCAATTTCCTGCTGAATATTAATCCACCTGTTGTCAAGGTAGGTTCTCCGTCCACCACAATGGGACCCAGAAAGTTCCGCCATCCTGTAATGCAGGCTCCGGATCTCCTTCCCTGATGAGACTATTTTCCCACCGCGACGATTTCAATAATTGGGCCTCATTAATCATGGGCTAAGACGGCCATGAGAATGTGAGGTTCTGTGACCTGCACGATGCATGGCGGTCCAGAATCCTATCTCTAACTCACTCCCTGAAACCTAGTACACCCTTGGCAATTTTCACCAAACCATTGATTGCGATAATCTGGGATGTATCTCGACCAGTCAGATCTGACCGATGGGTTGTACATATACTGATCTGGGTTTTCGACGTCCACACAGAGCGCTCACGGATGTCATGCTGTCCTTCTCCAACCGTCGTTCCTTCCTCGCGTGGTTGATCTCCAACCCGCTCTCGCCTGGTGCTTCCCAGGGAGCACCATCGTCGGGATTGTCCAGCTGCACGGTAGAAA
Organism: Boletus pseudo-olivaceus; assembly: GCA_038092955.1. Lineage (NCBI taxonomy): Eukaryota > Fungi > Basidiomycota > Agaricomycetes > Boletales > Boletaceae > Boletus > Boletus pseudo-olivaceus. The sequence goes on along the minus strand of JBBPRI010000136.1, from coordinate 43,951 downwards.
AATTCCAGGTACGGTCCCCCTCCCCCCCTTCTCGTTGTCCACTCTCCTCATGCCAACAAACTGCACTCACTCTCGTCATATCTGCCCATGTCCAGCGACAAAATCCCATTGCACAAAACAAGTCTGGCGTCCTAGTTTCGGACTCGTTCGACGTCCGGACGAAGGACGTATTTTTGTGGTGTTGATACCGGACAGACACCAACAAGAATTTCGCAGCTCGTATTCAAAGGACGGCCGATCGACGTGAACGATCGCGTGGACTTTTTAATGTTGGCGACGATGGACAAGAGCAGAATGTCACGGAGACGTGCATCCTTGTTTGCCAGCTAAGCGTTACCGAGTACGCGTCGTCGCGCCGGTCTGGTTTGCGCTCCATATGTAACGCCTCGTCTTTGAACAGGAAAGATTCTGGGTTGCATGACATGTCGTGTTTCCAAGCCCTTTCTGTTGGCCGTACTATCCACGTTTGAGTTTTCTTTTTTCTTTTTTTTTTTTTTTTTTGGGAACGAACGAAAAAATTAAAGTTTTGCCAATTCATTGGGTCGTTCATAGCACATATGAGCTTCCATGATGACGCTGGACCTGAGAGTTGTGGATGGACCTTTGACCAAACTGACTGAACATGTATTCCTTGATACGAACATCGTTGCATCGAGGATAGCATCGTTCAACATCCGAACGTTCACGATCGGTGAATCATCACATCCTATATCGCCAAGCAGAGTGTGTATTGTCTCCAACTTGACGTCGATAGCTACATATCTAGCCAGCAACGAACGTAGTACCCGTAGAAAAATCCTTTCCGGAATACTATCCATCTCGTCTAGCACACAACACGACTGTATGCATGCCCATGTTACGCTTGCAAAGAGTACAATGTTATGCTGTAAATGAGTTTTCTATTTCATTTATTTATCTTTCTAAAAAAAAAAAAAAAAACACGCTGTTGTAGTGTGGAAGTAGATGGTACATAAACGCCCCTTTTTCGCATAACCGAAGCGAATCGCACGCAGACAACATAGAGAACGTCTTCCCCCCTGTCTAACCAGCAAATAGATCTTGCGCTCGTCTCCGAGCATCTCCGAACGCCAAGCAAAATCAGACGTGGGACATGATCCTTCTTCCTTTGACATCTCTACGCTCTTTAAAAGAGCCACGGGCCAACTGTCAATTCGCGTGCATCAGCCAAAGAAAAACAGGACACACGACCATAACACCAAAAAAAAAAAAAAAAAAAAAAGGTACCGCACCTCTTCCACGGACGCCTTCTGGTTTGATCTGTAAACAACTCTGATGGATCAAGTTCAATGCCTTGACCGCGTCTCGCGCCTGTATGACACACGAGATGTTGATCTCGCTCGCCCCTTGGCTGATCATCTCGATGTTGACGTTGCCTTGTGCGAGGGTTTGAAACATCCGTCCCGACATGCCCACCAAGTTACGCATTTGCTTCCCGACGAGCGAGAGGATCGTCATGTTTGTGTGTACAGAGACCTGTTCAGGAATAGTTTGTTCAGGTCGCGTGCACGGACAGAAGGAAAACAATCAGGCTCGCCGATCCGCTTTTTTGAAGTTCGGAGATCAATCTCTTCATGATCTTCTGCGCGAGATTGTCTTCGATCGCCATACTGACGTGCACCTCACTCGTACTGATCAGGTCGACGACGACGCCGAAACGGTCGAGTGTACCGAAGATGCCCGCAAGGAAGCCGTGGGAAACGCTCTTCCTGTTCGAATTCACGTTGAGAACGACGATGCGTTCCTTGATGGTGACCGCCGTGGGGAGACGTTTGCTTAGATGTATATTTTCGGGGGAGACAGAGGAGAGAGTCTGTATCACAGTTGCAGCGGACAATACGTTTGGGTCAGACTCGTCGGAGACTTCATCCGGGTTAGGGTGAATGACCGTTCCTCCACCCTTGGAGTTCTCTACATTCTTTATCCTGATGGGTATTTTCCGTCGGATGGCCTGGAAGAAGTAGACATTGCAAAGATGAACGTCGGTCAAGATAACACGATTCTGTACACGAACCTGCTCCATGGTAAACGGATGGACGACTTCACTCCCATAATAAGTGAGTTCCGCGGCCTCATCTGGCGATATTATTGGTATAAGACGCGCCGTGGGCACTTTTCGTGGATCGGCAGTGAATATGCCATCGACTTCTTTCCATATCTGGAGTTCGGAGGCTTCGAGGCCGACGGCGAGTAACGCTGAGAGGAGGTCCGTGTAGCCCCTGCCGACCTGGTGCAGCAACGACCCCGGAACTGGACCAAAGAAACCTGGACGGAGTTTGTGGGAGATATGCACGAAGGAGAATGATACGCACCAGTGACGACAGGTACCCTCGGGGCACACCCTTTTATGCGTTCCCCGACCGTGGCAGCGACTCCATCGTAAAAGGCTTGATCTAAAGATCCCTCTGCGTGGAGATCACCGTCATCAGAGATAGGTACGATGTCTTCCAATGAGACATATTCGGCATCTATGCCCTGAAAGATAATGATGTGACCAATCCTGACCATGATGCGAGTATAACCTACTTGATCTCGAAGGATGGCCGTCATAAGCTTACATGCTACCCGCTCGCCAAAACCAATAATACTATCTCGGGATCGAGGAGATACTTCATCGATCACCTATGATGTAGTCATGTGAACAAACGTGGCGTGAGATCACAACGGTAACGTGGACACATAATCGACCTCACTTGCGCTGCAAAGAGGAATGCACGAAGCCAATCGCAATCGCGATGTATTTCTGCTTCGATTTCTTGTAAAATTTCGGGGGTCTCGATGGAGGCTTTGGCTGCTGCTACATGTTCGGAACGTATAAGGTCGACGGTAGTACAGAACTCGGGCACGTTCTGTCCTGATTGAGGGTCGGTTAAAGGCGTGAACGAGAAGGCGGTGGAAATTGGGGATGCGCTGCGCGTTCGAGGTGAAGAGCTCTCGGAAGGTCGTCCAAACAACCCGTCGGTCACGGGCGTTGACGTTTCGGATCTACAGTGCGTCTTGGTCGTTGGCCGTTGTTTCGCCTCGGATGCGGCTTTGAGCAATAGGTTTGTCGTTCCGAGTGTTTTGGTAGATCCTGAACGTGCTGAGCAGACGATTGCGACTTTGTGTTGATCGATGTAGTTGCTGTCACCAAGGATCAGCTCATCCCCGGACGGACAAGACGTTGCGTAGACTCACGAGACGATATCCTTTGCAATCTGGACCGGAAACTTTCCAACGCTGGTACCTCCAAATTTTTGAACAAGCCATCGTGCAGAGGGGTCAATGCTGTTCTGGTGCAGACTAGGAGGCGTTGATGGCGGTGAGGGCGTAGAAGGTGAACTGGAGGTAGAAAGCAAGGCCTGATCTATGCCAGATTCCGACATCAACATGGCACGTCGTAACAAGAAAGATTTAGATTTCAAAGATCGGCTAGATCACTGAGTAAATCTTGAGCGCGGAAACCCGACAAAATATACGACTTTCTGCGAAGACTCGCAAGGTCGAGTCGAGCTGCAAGCAAGCGGATTCAGACCGAACATGTCAGAATTTTGTACTACGGCGCTTGGTTGCGAGTGACTCGGGCGCGCGACCCCAGACACTGCAATTGCCACTCTGTATGGAGGACGTGTTGGAGACTCATTCAACAAAGAGCACAAACGCGTATCACTACGGCACGAAAAATATGCCAAGGTAATAGCCAGTCTTTGTTCTTGACGTTGGCTTCTGGCTTGCCTGATGCGGCCGCGGAGGCCCGTTGGTCCCCAGGAACCGGTTCGTCGGCAAACTATTGAGGGGGGGGGCTTGTTACGGGGTGACGCTGTAAACCCGGCGCCCTGATCCAAATGAATAATTACCTCGCCCCGGGGACGATGACACTTGGCAGTTGACACGACAGGCACACCATCATGCATCCGTTCCTGCTGATCTCACTACCAGCCACCAGCCCGTGTTAGCCACTTGTGCTGATAGCCACGCCCAAATATCATCACCGAGGGGGTTCGGAGATTGCACCGCACTTCCGCCGCGGCCGGGCAGTCTGAATCATCGCGGGAAGATGGAGGATATCATGTTTCTGTACTCTGGGTCTACGCAGCTACTCGCAAGCGTGAACATTGTGATGGCAGCCCGAGATGCCATTTCCTGATCAGTGACAGAGAAATACTTGCAGGCTCGTTCCTGAGGCCTGAGGCGTAAAGCGACTGCGGGTTCCAAGACAGGATTAGCGAGGCACGTGCATGAAATCGGGCCGGAACTCACTGATAGGTAAGTACATATGTTCTGAGTAGGCCGCCCGATTAGTAGTCACCGGAAGGGAATAGTTCCTGGGTGTCCGGGAGAACCTGAAACACGCTGCAGGCCGTTTTGCCCGATAAGCTTGGGTCCGTCGAAATAACACATGACGTGCGGCGCTAATTTTATTTCTTCTCGCGACGGGGAATGGCAAAATGGTCAAACTGGAGATGGCCGAGATGTGGCACGCCGAGACAAGTAGCTAGAAACGGCAATCCAGGGGTCTCGCAAACACCCCGACGATCGCGAAATGGGTCGTCCACCCACGCCCAGGGAGGGGATAGGTAAGCTTGCTAAGTCACTGAGGCACCGTCCGGAAGACTCGAAGAGTTTCGACAGGAAGACGGACCCGGATGCGACTGCACCTTCGCACAGGCGGTACCGTTCGATGGAAGTGCCTCTGTCGAAGAGCACTGACTTTTTTGCGTAATCGCCCCACGAGGCAGGCGTGCCTTGAATATACTGCCTCGCATTCAGGGAAAGTGTCCTATAATCAGCATATTGACACGCCAGGCACAAGCGAAGTCATCGCTCGGTTTTGGAGTGGAGTTTGGGTGCGCAAAGTACACACGGCGCAGGCAGGCGATTCAGCAGCTCAAGGGTTGTGAGATGCGCAGCTAGGGTGATTTAGCCGTGCCTCGGAAGTGAATATACGCTCAAAATCAGGCGCACCTTTTTTTTTTTTTTGATCCAAGGTGCCCTTGCGACCGCTCTTGGCAAGTTGTGCCCAGCGCGGTGTAACACTTAAATTGGCGTGCCTGGCCCTTTACTACATTGCTGCCGAATTCACTCCCCTCTTGTCCTACCACCACCATGCCCTCAGGAAGCAAGTCCCAGTTGGAGTACGACCCCCTGGACGAACTCCTCAAACCACCCGAAAATGAGACTGAGGAAGACCGCGTTATCCGACTCGCCCAGGAGGCCGAGGCGCAAAGAGTGAGCCGTCAGATCGACGAGTCCATCAAGGCAGAACGTCAGCAACAAAGGAAGAAGAGCGTCGTCAGACTCCTCCTTCTTGGCCAAAGCGAGTCAGGCATGTGCTCGCCGTCTCTACACATTCCCTCCGCCCTAACCGATTACCCTTGATACCCCAGGCAAATCTACCACCCTCAGACGTCAGTCACACCAACCCTCCCCACCCTCGTTTTCGCTGCTGACCCTTTCCTCACCAGACTTTCAGAGGTTATACACACCGTCCGCGTTCCGTGAGGAGCGCATTCTATGGCGCAGTGTCATTCAACTCAATGTGGTTCGCTCCGTCCGGACCATTACCGACGCACTCTCAAATGTGCGTCTCCCCCCCATCGACAGTGGAGGTGAGGACAGCGACGACGATACTCCACACATACCCCACGAAATCGACTTGCTCCGAATGCGTCTCACACCACTTCGACACATCGAAGCACTCCTCATTGCGAAACTTATCCCGCCAAGCGAAGCCGACGTTGCGCCCTATGTCGGAGGCGGCGGTTTCGGTGCATACCAATCACGCCGCAGCCCAAGCGCCGAGCGCTCGTGGCGGGCACAGGAAGTATTTGTTCGACCCGGGGCTACCTGGAAAGGTGCCCTCGCCAAAAGCTCTCGCAGAGACGGCCGGCCGATATCGTTAGGAGATACTGGCATGACCACGCGAGACGAAGCACAAGAGGTCCTTCACGTCTGCGGTGATGATATAATAGCCCTCTGGAACAACAAGGTTGTCCGGGAGATACTTCGGCGGCGCAAGATAAGATTGGAGGAGCTTCCAGGATTGTAACGTCTAATTTTACTTTCTGCGACGAGCGTATACCAACCGTTTTCCAGCTTCTTGAACGATGTGGATCGCGTCACGGCACTTGATTACATCCCTTCTGATGGTAAGCTCCGCACGTGAGGCGCCGTTGACGTTCTCATTGTGTTGTAACAGACGACGTTCTGCGAGCTCGTCTGAAAACCGTCGGTGTTTCGGAATACAGATGTGAAATGGAGGCCGCTGCTGGTCGTGAGCAGGGTACCGAGTGGAGAATAGTCGACGTCGGGGGTTCTCGGTCGCAGGTGTGTGTACCGCGATCCTTGAGAAGCTTCTGGCTAAAGAACATTTTGCTCTAGAGAGGTGGGGCATCTCTATCTCGGCTTGACACGCGCACTCATAGTCTCTCTCAGCGACATGGGTACCCTTTTTCGATGATGGTATGCCTTCATCCTGACGTCATTCGTGCCCCTCTGATGGTGATGCTGCCCCAGTGGATGCTATCATATTCCTCGCTCCAATATCTGGATTCGACCAAGTTCTTGCAGAAGACCGAAGTGTGAACAGATTGGTGAGGATATCCATTCGCAACCCTTGGAAGTGCGTAATTCTAAATTGTCTCCAGGAGGACAGTGTCTTGCTGTGGAAGGCCGTTTGCTCGAACAAGCTCCTAGCCAATGTTGATCTGGTCCTTTTCCTAAACAAATGCGACATCCTCGAAGCCAAGCTTAACTCAGGCATCCGGTTGTCCAAATACGTTCGCAGCTATAGTGATCGCTCGAATGACATAGAGACAGCGTCAAAATGTTTGTTCAATCGCTACAATCCCGCCTGCGCATGACTAATCGGGACCCTCAGACTTTAGGAGCAAGTTCAGCGCTATTCACCGAGAGTACTCCCCTCTACCTCGGAAGTTTTATGGTTTCTGTACCTCTGTCACGGTAGGAAGTGCCCCTGACAAGAGATCCCTCTGAGCTGAGATTCAATGCTTGATAGGACACCACAACTACTGCCGGCATCCTCGCAAGCGGTAAGCTATCTTCTCACACGTGGGAGTGGAATGCACATTCATTCGACCACAGTGCGAGACATGGTCGTGCGAAGGCATCTCAAACAGTCTAAACTTTTGTAGCATCTTAACCTTTTTTTCTCCAAGCCAGATCTATCGGTAAAGACACGATATGCTAATTTTCATTGGTCGGCTGACCGTACTTTTTCCGCAGGCACCATTTCTTTCCCACAAACCAATCCATATCTTACCAATCCAGCACTAGGACTCTGTCTAAGCAATGTTATCGCCAGTTCTACTATTACTCACTGCTCACACCACGTCTTTCATGATACGCCTTTTTCACGTCAGCTGACCTGATCGGGTTTCTTCTTGATCGTATGTAGGGCGTCAAGAGGCCAACCCACGGTTCACCTCCTTTCGTCTACTCCTGTTCAACATCTCAGGCTTGTACCCTTCCCAATATCTCCTTTGATTTGTTTCATTTTAAACCATTATATCTTTTCACTCACTTGGGCAATGGATCTAGATGCAACCAGCTTTTCCCCCTTTCTTCCTTCAATCCATTTAACGATAAATGGAATCCTTTTTTTTTGTCCTCTTATCTCGCCCTCAATTTTTGCTGACATCCTCCCCCTCCCACGTACCGCTTCTCGTCCACGTCCCCTGTTTTCTCTTACCCTCACGGTGGTGGTCATTTTTGCTAATTCCTGTTTGTAGTATCTGAGTTTGTACGTTTGGCATATCCATCTACATGTAGGTTTATCCATACTGCGTTGTTCGATCGCACGACGAGTGGCCCCGCATGGTGATACATGTTTCCCTGGACATGAGATGGTTACTGTCAGTTGAGATGTGGACGTTGCTCGATGACCGGTCATCTCATGCGTGCGCAAGGTACGCAGTCGCGTGGCATGGTTCGGATCCATACGTATGCTGGGGAAGATTCTCGTGTACGAGCGCACCTGGCACTGGATCTATGGGCAAAGCCAGCTCATCCATCGGACCCGCTACGACAATAATATCCATCAGGGACTTGGCAGGGACGTCCGTTCCGAAGTTCGCTCTCTCCCTCTGTGTGGGAGAGATGGGTGAGCTGTACGACGGCTTCCGAGCGATCGGATCGAGTCTGTCTCACTCAGTGGGGCTATCGGCCTTTGGTTTGACCGGTGGGGACTCAGTGAGTTGAGACAACGCTGTGAGCCTCCGCGGAGGGATTTCGGCGTGAATGCGACACGACACATGGCCCGTTCTCGGAGTGTCAACTTGACCTAATCACTACTTGCATGTATGTACACTCCCTTCCTCGCTCGTAACTTGATTCAGGGTTACGATTACATTTCTACGTACACCTCTCGATAGCAGACTGAGTCGATCATGGGACACGTGGGTTTTCGTTCCATCTTCACCACCACCGCCGATTCTCACTCTTGTCCACCAACTCTGAAAGTGTGGTTGTGAGCTGTAACCGGTGTAGCGCGAGAAGGACCCGATCGTCCATACGTGACTTTGTGTCTATGTAGCGTCCGCCACGGGTGCTGCTCGTTTCAAGCGATTTGAACGTGATTTCGGTAGTTGGCTCACTCCCACCCACACCAGGGCACTCGACGACACCGGCACAAACGGAGGGAGTTTTTGGATTGCGTTGGGCACTCAAACGTGCGTACCGGAAAGACGTCATCCAGAGCTCGCGCGCACGACGGGTGCGGACACGTGGGGACGGTCTTCGTCTTCCGAGTTTCAGGTTCCTTCCTACTTACAGGTTCCTGCTTAAAGCGAGCGCCGGCAGTGTTGTACCCACCGCACCACGTTCTCGACGTCATCCGCCTACATACGGAAGATTATTTGTGTAAAGTAAACGAACATGACAGTACTGTACCTCTCTCGCTGCAGGTACGCGGTTCGGAACCTTTCTCACTTCCCCTGAATTGCGATTCCGTTTCGGACAGCCGTGTTTGAAGGGGATGAAGCGGTGGGTGTCGTAACAGAGCGGGAGTGCGGGCGTGCCTGTCGTCGTCACCGAGTCCTGACGAGGCCGATCGCCGGGTCCAAACAAGGAAATTAACCGAATGCTATCCCGCCCGCGTCGATTGGTTCCGAGTGTGTCATGGCCGTGCCTACGATTGCCTGGTTACATGGCGTTTCTGGACGCCAGCGTTTGGGTTTCGCGAGAATGAACGCGGGATTTGGGGAGTGATCCAGCGTTGACCGAGGACTCGGGATTTAGCGTGATGTCAACACTGCCTCCAGAAGAGGTCCCCTGTCGGCAGGTTCAGGTGTGATACTTATATGTCGGTGCGGTCCCCAGGGCGTTTCAACATGCACCGTTGAGACTGACGAATGTCATAGCTGAAGACGAAATGAATTGAGCTTACACGACCACGAGTCCATGACTTGCCAAACGATGATGGACATCAAAGTCCGATTCTCGTGGGTGGATGAGTCGGGGAGGAGAAAGAAAGCTGGACCGAAATAGTTATGCAGTACTGAATGCCTACCTTGGGCTCTAATGTATGTCGATCGTCGCAATACACGAGTCAGTGTTCGAACCAGGAGGCTCGATTTCCCAGCTACACTGAATCAAAGGTGGATGAAGGAGCGAACACTCCGAGATGCAATGAGGCCTCATGAGTATGGGACACTGGACATGTGATGGAGTAAACGTGGGGTGAAGCACAGTCGAGATAAGCTTTGCGCCAGCGGTGATGCCAACTGGGGCACGGGTCGTGGCGCATCATTATTGCGGGAACGTGTATGCGTCCCGTTCGGAATTACCTGGACGATTGGTCCACAGGAAGTAAGTATCAAGGCTTTCGGTTCATCACAAATCACCGTACGAGTTAATGCGTTTGATGAATAGATAAAATTATACACGTACCAACTCGGGGATATGTAACGTTCGGGTGAAATTCAAGTTCTGGTGCTGACCAGTGGCATAAGCGGTCAAGGGGCCAGGATTGAACGCCACCTACGCGGAGTGAAAAGGTAAGTTTAGTAACTCCCAACCAAGCTGAGTTGTTCGGGACGTTCCCGTGCACGGATCGGGGGATAGATTGTAGCTCGCGTTGATGAAAAACCAGTCGTTCTTTCTGTCAAACAATCTACCTTGTTTTTTCGGTGAGGGAGAAAGATTTTGTGTCAAGTACAAACGTGCCCGAGGTTACGTTCAGGCCTTAATACCGAGACGTGGTGGTACTTGGTAAAGAACCGCAGCGGTTTGTCTCTGTGCCGCAAGTTAGAGGAGCACGATAAAAGAGTCACTCACGAAGAGCAAATATTGCGAAATGAAAACGATTTCGGGCGGTAAAAACAAACTGCAAATACATGGTCTCGCCTGTTCCGGGTCAATGCTACAATTTTGGGACCTTTTCACTGGACGCGATGACATTTTTGTTCCACCTCCAACAACTCACGGCAACACCCATGGTTTAGTTGACGTCCCCAGCTTCCCATGCGGCCGACACGACAGCCATCTGGGTGACCAATCTCTCCAACGTCATTCCGATCGCAAACATAAGTGGATGGTTCAACCCTTGCAACGCGTCACACACCCAATTCTGGCTGCCCCAGAATCGCCTTGAATTCTCCACCGGCACGAGCGCGAAATGAGCCTCGAGATGCGGCAGCATAAGAGGTAAGACATATCCAACGGTATGGGTCCCTCGTTCAAACCCACGCCGTGCGTTATAGCTGTCGACCGTGCTCTTGATGTGGTACGGCTGCGAGTCCCCGGAAAGCTCATAGTAGTGCCCTATCCCTGGGACCGGCGACGTAGGTACAAATATGGCCCAGTGATAGTGTTTTGGGTGACGAGTAGCGGGATCCCATCGAAAGAATTGGGTGATTTTAATGGGAAGGCAGCCAAGCGGAATGTACACCTCTGAGTGCACTAGATCGTAGCTGACACGGGGTGGGGGGGTGATGCTCCGGGCGTAGGCTGAGGTAGATTACACAAGGAAGGGTCAGCTGCGCGCATCGGGAGAACAAGGGGAAAACGTGCCATTGAGCCTATTGATCACCTCGTCTGTGTAAGCGTAGACTTGCATTACGACTGTTGAATCCGATGTGGAACTGGGGTTTTTTTTTTCACTGATATTGGCAGGTCATCTTTTATATTGCAGCAGTATCCACCTTGCGGTCAGTTCGTGTGGAGGAATAATGTAATTGTGGACGCTTTCACACGCCGCGTTTTTATTGTCCATTGTGCCGAGGGAATATGGAAGGTGGACTTTGGTATGCTGCACACTCCGATCGTGGGTTGATCACAAAGCGGAGCGGAAGAGAGACTGTACTGGCGCATCCACCTTCAACGCTCGATGACTTGTTGGTGTCGCTGGACAAGATATTGGTTCTATCAGAGCACCGCTACAGCGGGCTAATGTAACCTGTATGTGAGCTGGATACGACACGCGATCCAACGCTTACCTTGGCTCGAACTGGCATCAAGCCAAACGTGGTGCATGGTGTGCTGTCCAGCGTAGAAATGGTGGCTTACTGTCCTAGTACGTCCCCTTCCACAGCCTGATAGCGCTAGAGCGCGTCACAAACGTATGAACCCTTGCAAGCACAGAAAGTGCATCAGCATTCGAACTCGTCAGATTTTGGTGGTAGCCGGTGGTAGGAACCAATACCCATTCCACAAATTCTTTACCAAGGCTGTTGTGACGGTCACGTCACGCGACTCACTTTGGTTGATTTCCTCGGAGCGGAAAGCGGAAGCATGTGGTACAGTCAATCATATCGATTGCATGTGCAGGGCCTGCATCGTTATCTTTCTCAGCGTGCCACATCAACTGCACTGCCTTTTTCTAAACCCCACACCCCCAGATTCTCCCCCTCGTTACCTTCAATGGGCGCGATAGGAACAGCAACGGTCGACACATCAGAACGTCTGGCACGCCTCAGGGCGTTGATGCAGCAGCCGGACATAAACGTCGGCGCTGTCGTGGTTCCCAGTGAGGACCAGCGTGCGTGTGCCTTGTTTTTCCGATGTACCGGTGTTGACTAAGTCGTTTTGATCCAGACTTCAGCGAATATCCCTCCAAAGCTGATAAACGGCGAGCGTTCATTTCCGGATTCAATGGCTCGGCAGGTAATTAGATACTTCTGATAGATCAGTGAGATAGTTATGATGATCCGAGCTCATATGTTGATCCGTAGGATGTGCTGTCGTTACCCTCAAGGGTGCCTTCCTCTTCACCGATGGTCGGTACTTCCTACAAGCCAAACAGCAGTTGGACGAGTGAGCAACGAATGTATCGCTACATGTTGTGTTCTGAGTCCGATGTCGCAGGAATTGGACCCTGATGAAGCAAGGCTTACCAGGTAACTAGATGCAATAACCCAAGAAGACAGTGCGGGACTGACGTTCCGTGAGACGTTCCTAGTTGGCAGGAATTCCTCCCAAAGGTACCATTGTGATTTCGTCATGCTTCTTCGACCTATAACATTAGCCCAGAACCTTGATCAAGGTACAAGAATCGGGATTGATCCGACTCTGATTTTGGCTAGTATGTAGTTCACATCATCGTTAGTCATGAAGTGGACTCACAGAAACAACAGCCGATGCTCAGGCACTTTCCAAGTCTCTCGGAAAGTCCGAGCTGGTTCCTCTCTCGCAAAATCCTGTTGACATCGTTTGGGGTTCTGAGCGCCCACAGCGACCCAAAAACCCTGTCTTTGCTTTGGATGTCAAGTACTCAGGTTTGAATGTGTCGTTTCCATTGTCTTCTTAATGCCCTGACATTTATCAGGGGAGACTCTACGCAGTAAACTCGACCGTGTACGACAAGAGTTGACCAAGAGGAACGCAGTTGCGTTGGCCGTCGCTTTACTGGACGAGGTCGCGTGGCTATTCAATCTCCGTGGAACGGACATCGATTTCAACCCTGGTAGGCATCTTACCGCCTCCTTGTCTGGATGCACAGGCTAACATGTAACAGTCTTTTTTGCATATGCGGTCGTGAAACAGGATTCAGCCGCGTTGTTCATCGACAAGACACAAGTCGATAATGCTGTGCTGACTCATTTTGACCAGGACGTGGAGATCAGGCCTTATGATGCATTTCTTCCTTATCTAAGAGACCTCGTCGTGACGGGTTTGGTAAAGAAAGACAAGGTATAGATTCATCATGCAAGGTCCACGACCCGTCTGGTTCATGATCTCTAGCCCGTATTACTCGGCGACAAAACGAATCTTGCAGTTGTCCATGCACTCGGCGAGGTGAGTTTATATCACGTTCTGGATCCAGTCAATACCTACACATTTGACAGGAGAACGTGGTCATCGTGCCGTCGCCTGTGACGGCCATGAAAGCAATCAAAAACAACACCGAGATCGAAGGTTTCCGGCAATGTCACATACGTGATGGTGTTGCATTGGCTCGCTACTTCGCATGGCTTGAGGAACAGCTCCATAATGGCGGTGTTTTGAACGAGAGCCAGGGATCGGACAAGCTCGAGGAATTTAGATCGTGCGTACCGAGCTTTCACTTTAGACAGCCCTGTCTGATCTTTAGCAGTGAACTTGACTTGTTCCGTGGTCCGTCTTTCGATACCATTTCCTCCGCTGGCCCCAACGCAGGTTTGTTCTCGCATACTTTCTGCAGTGCAGTCCCGATGCCAATAACGTACTTCAGCTATCATTCACTATTCGCCGGATCCTGACAATTGTGCGAGTATCACGAAGGACCAGGTACCCATGTTACAGAACTGTCGTCTTTCTTTATTAACCTTACTGCCAACAAGATCTATCTATGTGACTCTGGAGGTACGGACAGCCAAAAAGTCGTGTAGAATGTGGCTCATTGCTTGCCTTCCGACTTTGCCAGGCCAGTATCTCGATGGAACAACGGATGTCACTCGCACATGGGCAAGTACTGCGATTGTAAGACCAAAAACCGATCACAGAGGAATTGTAACAGCACTTTGGAACACCGTCTGAAGAAGAAAAACGCGCATTCACCCGGGTTCTTCAAGGTCACATCGCTATCGATTCCGGTGTTTTTCCCACCGGGACGACTGGTATGTCCTTGGTTCGTCCCCTGTCAGCCAATTGTTGACTTCTGCTTCCATAGGATACGTAATGTACGCGAATGGGTGTCTATTCCGACTTGGAACGCTGACGATGCCGTAGAGATTCATGGGCGAGAAGGGCTTTGTGGCAAGATGGTCTTGGTGAGCTATCGCTGGTTTCACTGAGTGGTATTATAAACTGGGTATCTAATCGTGAGTTTCCAGATTACAGGTCTGCCCATCGCTATACTATACTTGACATCCATTGGTCTCATAACGCGGACCGAATACAGGCATGGCACTGGCCACGGTGTCGGCCACTTCCTAAGCATCCACGAAGGTATCTGCAGATTTCCCGGAAGATGCACGACAGCGAAACTCACTGCTTGCTTGAAAGGTCCTCAGGGCATTGGCACACGCATTTGTAAGGAACACATGGCACCTCCCGCCAATTCGGGAACTGACAACGAAACTAGCGTACAACAGTACGGGGTTGAAACCGGGAATGACAGTGTCGAACGGTAAGGCAAAAGTCAACTGTGGCGTGATTGGAGGTTATTCAGAACGATCGCTTGCGCCTCCCAACAGAGCCGGGATACTACGCCGACGGCAAGTGGGGCATACGTATTGAGAGCGTGGTCATTGTTCGCGAAGTGAAGACGCCCAACAACTTTGGGAACAACGGATACCTCGGCTTTGAACGCGTCACGATGGTCAGTTTGATATTCGATTGCGATCGCGTTCGGAATGCTGATGGACGTTTTGGCGCGGCAGTGTCCCATTCAGACCAGCCTGATTGATGTGTCGATCCTGACAGCCGAGGAAAAGAAGTGGGTAAATGACTATCATGCCGAGGTGGCGTCCAAGGTGGCGCCCTTGCTCGAGGGAAAGGACGCGCGTGCGCTAGCGTGGCTCAAGAAACAGTGTGAGGCTATCTGAAGTCGTTGGATCTCATGACGATTGGCTGTGTGGACAGCCGAAGCAGCTTGGATATGTGTCGATCTAATAGATAGGTGTGCGGGTTGAAGTTGAATGAACGTTGAGCTTGTTAGAGACCACGACGACAGAGCCCGTACTACAGCCATGTCCTGTAAATAAAGGGTTGGAGAACGACACAAGCTAGGTGAGCCTGAGGCCTTCAATGAGGTTTGCTGACGTGTGTTGAAAATGCAAGGCAATGACAAACAGATACAAATACCTTTACTCGTTCCATCACGTGTGCATCTCGAAAATACACAGACCATGTCCAAGACTCCAGGTGGCTGCCCTCGCTCAATTGTTGAATGTCCATGTCAAGGTTGCTTACCTGGATGGACACGCCGCAGACGGCCAGTCAGAGAACGCATCGGACGGTGCTGAGCCACTAATTTTACTATACAGGTGAGCGATTGTTGTGTCGATTCTAATCGGCGTCGTTGATGATCTGTTCCACGGATTTATGGCGACACCACTCGGCATTTAACCCAAGTGGCTTTGGCAATGTACGTACTTGAAACGCGAGCGACATCCTTGGGCTGAGTGGCCAATCATCGACTGACCACCAGTCCTCGCCTCTTTCGAGGAATCGGGGAATTTTTCGTTTTTCGGCTCGAGGACGTCAAGAGACAGAGTCCTGAACTTGATCAGAGTACAGCAGAAAGGAGATTGGCAGAGCGATCAAGGTTGGGTTCTCCACTGGAAGGAACCTTTTTTGACCCATCGCCGTGATCGACTTCTGGCATGTCCCGCACTTGAATTTGCACTCACCTATATGGTTCATCGAGTTCGGTGGCCGATTGGAGGGTATTCTGATTCTCGAATGATACTATGTCGAACACGAGTGCCCGGCGACCTATCGGATAAACAGATTCGTTGACGAAAGCGACGCGTTACTTGGATCGTATTCCTTGTACAGTGTTTTCAAATTTGCAATACGCAGTATCGTTTTCGCGGTCGGAGGCGCGCGCTATGGGTGGAGACGGTATTAGATCGCTCCGAATCGCCATGGACGGTACAAAGTTCTGCTGGTGCGTAAGTAACCCCTCCCTCGAAGTTGTGATAAAGTGGTAACAATGGCGAGTCGCTCATCAGTACCATAGGTCCAAAAACAACGTAATTCGGCGCGAACCCACCAACGATGGGCAACGTGATGTCTACGCTATAAACCTTCACTTCGTACACATACATGCATACATTATACGGGGGGTCGTCGGCAAGACTAAACCCCACAGTCTACGGAACTTGGCCTGTCGTTAAGCCTCTATCCAATGTTTAATTTCCCCACAGCTGAAACGTCATTTCAGACCCCAGACATCTATCGGCTAATGCATGCCTGAAGGAAGGTACCCACTCGAGGTTGAAGTGGGTTACCGCCCCTGCACATCTTCTTCTAGCCACAGGGTTTCGTTTACGTATACCCTGATGGGTGCACAGTACACAGTGCCCTCAGCCGCATCTCTCCGCTTCATGTGCGTGGGTTGTTCCCTTGCGTTCCCAGGCCAACCCTTGCCGTGCTCTTCGTTCCCACCCCAAGTTCTATTGTTAGGATACGTCGTGCTCTGTGTGCTGTGACGATCATATTGATTCTGGTCCGTGGGACGTCGAGCGTCCCCTGTCTACCCTGTCACGAAAACATTCCCGAGAAAGCACCCTGTGATCCGGGAGTAGGGGGGCCCCACTTCGAGACCGCTGACCGCCCCTCTCCGCTACGCCATAGCGTGAAATAAGACATGCGACTTACAAGGTGAAACAGTAACGTACATGGCCTATCACTATATGCGATACTAATGATACAAACCAGGATGCCAGATCCACGAAAAAGCATTGAGAACGACTCAGCGTGAAGTGCGGGGGTATATCTTTAAAGAATGCTGAATGATGCTGAGAACACGGCTCGCACAGGTGCGTAAAGTCACGATGGCCCACATAAATACTACCAAAAACGAAACGTATACACGCGCTTGCCATGCAAGCTCGGAACTTGGAACCACTGTCCAGAAAAGAAGAAAAAAAAAGTGTGGGAGACGGCGACCATCGTGACAGATGATGTCAACGACCCACTCATGCGCTCCCACTCATTCGTCGTCTGACGTAGGTGAGGCTGGGCCGTTGGTGAGGTATCCGGATATGATACTGTCTTCTTTACAGTAACCCGTCCGTTTGAGGACTGAGCGCACTGGCGCCTTGGGTATAAGCCTCCTGTTGAGGTCGATTCGGACGCCATCTTCGTTTTGCCAGCCCTCGGATGGTTCTGGGTAGTCGTCGAGATCTTCAGGATAATCCTCACCCGGGGCAGGACGCTTGTACGAGCCGTCGTTGCGCCACAGTTGATCCCTAAACACCCCGATGCCCGAACGGTTCAGGAAGGTCAGAAAGGGGTAAAGGGGTCGGAATCAGTCAGGGTTCATGTCTGAAAAGGGCTAGACGAAAGATAGAGGAACACACCCTCGTTTGTTGAACCACCCTTTCCTTCTCTGGCTTGGCAAGATGGGGCTTGGGCAGACCAGCTCTTCCAACCATCGAACGGAACGTGGTGGGGGCACCGTGTTGGAGCGGCGTGGGCGCGGAGGTATGATCTGGCCCTGGTCTCCGTCCGAGTTACGGCGATTTGGTTGACGGTGAGGTTGTTCTGCGGTGATATCGATGGTCGGGCCGTACTCCCAGTGAATGTTCAGCCCCGGAGGTAGAGGCACGGCACCGCCGTGCGAGCTGCTCCCCGCGGATCCGCTGCTCTTCAACGAGGACGAGCGGGTGAGCGGTGGGGGCGAGGTTGAGAGATATCCTCCCGTCTCTGCTGTAGGCCACGCGCCCTGCGGAGCGTCAGCAGGGTGGGCAGGGCGATCTCCGATACGTAACTGCGGGAGCCGCGGACGCGTGGCCTCTGGTGGGACCGAACGCTCGTTTGCGAGCACGAGGCTGTCTTTGCGCAACCGGGCGCTCACGGGAGGCGTAGGTAGCGGACGGGAGGCATGTGCTGCACCATCAGATCTACTACCTAAGCGGGGTGGTGGGCTGCTGCTCATCTCCGAACAAGTCGGGCACGTGTGGTGGTATGCCACGGGGAAGGGCGTCCCGGGTCGCTGGCCATTGTGAGCGAATGATGGTCTCCGCTCAGATGTAGTGCGAGCGACCTGGAGCATGCCTCGCCGTGGACAATTGTCATCCACACTGCTATTACTCGAGGCTGAAGAGGTGAGCGAGAAGAGGGAGTCAATCTCGCTCACAGTGCTGTCTGACGAAGGTGGGTAGTAGTAGTCGTGGTAGCGGTCCGATTTCGAGGACGCAATGGAGCGCTCATAGATGTAGGTATCTGGGACAGGTCCAGGGTGGATGAACCCGAACCGTCTGGTGTCGCGATAGCCTCGATCTCGCTCCCGATCTCGGTCTTCGTGTGGGGCATGGGCGTGGGATGGAGGCGGTGGCTTGACTAGTTTCCGAGGAGCATCACGCACCGGAGTGCCCGACGAGCGGGGGTCACGATGTGATGAGGGTTTGTAGTCAATGTCACCTCTTGCGGTGACGGCGGATAGCTGTTGACCGGCGTTTGAGCACTGATGGGCGGAAGCAGAAAGAGTTGGTGCTTTGAAGACGCGCACCGAAAACCCGGAGGGTACTGGCAAGACGTAGTTCTGTCCATCAAAAGAGCAAGGGTTGGGGGGTTGGCCGCGGTTCACTATCATGTCGAATGTTGGAAGAGAGCGATGTGAGGAACTAACCTTGGACGATCCCGGGGGGCCGCCGCAGCCGCCGCCCCGGTCGACTCTTGAGGGCGGTCGGACGCCAGGGTTGAATGATGCCAATGGATTTGAAACGAATACGGTAGCCATATTTCGTCCTCGATCTGACCTAGCAGAATGGGGCGGGCATATAGGTGCGGAGGGGAGTACTTATAAGAACGAAAGGATAAGGACGGAGGGAGCGACTTTGGTATGAGTGGTGAGAAGCAAAAGGAACACACGCGGGGCTTTCGGGAATCGAGGTTGGGTGCTAGATGAATGGGCGAATGGGCTGTTAGCGTGCCACTGATTGGGTGCACGCTGCGAACACGAGTAAACCAGGTTGCAGGGCATGAGGTTGATTCTGATGTGAACCCTACGCGAGCAAAATGAGGATCGAGTGGCTCTAGGGGCGAAGAACTCGAGAGAAGGTGGCCGTACGAGACCGCCATGTATTCAATTACGGGGCTGATTACGGATTGGCCTCTTCATTGACTGGCAAGTAGCGAGACGCTCGCCCTGCTATCCCCGGCGTCTTGTTACACGATTTCATACTCGGCAAGCTGTATTTCTCCGTATACGACGGGAAAAGCCATGAACCTGGTGTAAAAGAAACGTTTTGGTGACCTTTGAAACCACCATCGGAAGCGGCGGGTTCACTCTCCTTACCACTGGTATTGAACGATGAGCGACACTGCAAATAAGGATGACAACGTGTCGTTGCGTATACGTCAAGGAGCAGCTGGCAACCTGATTAAGCCAAAAAACAAGGTAGGTTTGCACTTACTCGGTTTAAGAGGAAGGTGACCGATTGCACAGAGAGGATACATCAGGAACCGACTCGGAAGCTCACGCGTCGATCGTCATAGAAGTCCACCCTTTGTGGCAAAAGTTGAGCCCTTGACATCTTTCCAAATTGCGAGATGAGGAGTGGGGTAGACACACGCTGATTTGCGAGCATTTTCAAGTGGTAACTTGGCCCGCGAAGAATGCTTACTTTCACGATGAGCTCATCATTGCTCGCAGCAGAAGGCAGAAGGGGGGAACAGGAGCACGTCTAAAAACAAAACACAGGTTTGTGTATACGGCGAAGGTTCATCTTACAGCTGCGCCAATAACAAACCCTTCGGGACACAATGGAAGTACGCCGACCGCCATTCAGTTGCAGGACGGCATGAATAAAGGAAACGGGGACACCCTGTGCATTCGTGCATGCAGTGGCGGAGTGACTGGAGTGCGAATACGTTCGAAACAGGCAAAACGGAGGGAAGAGCGAGGCAGCGGGCAACATCGCATCCAATCGAACATCTGCACGGAGCTTAAAGAGCGGTCGGTTGGGGCAAGGCTGGTGACTGATGAGGTGCATAATACATATCCCCGTCGAGGAATCATGAATACGAACAGGATTTCATGTTTCGCCTACGTCAACCGTGCTGTATGAATTTTTTTCTCTAGCGCCAGTCGCTGAATAGTCTGCATCAATTGGAAATCCACCGAGATTGGTAGCGTGGCATGGGGGCTCCGTTCAATTGTGGGGCAGTGTTTGACAAGCCCTTGCCACGATTTCGAACAGATAGAACTCAGGAAGTGCGTCAGAAACCGCCCCCGATCAATACGTGGTTCGCCGACCACAGCTGAGCACTGCACGGACTGCGTTCTGTTTGTTCACTGTTATCAGATAATCCATACCATCGAAGGGCGGTACAGGACAGAGAGAGAGAGAGAAATTCCGGGCATGCTTACAAATGGACACGTACGTTAACGGGCGCAGTGAAGCGCAGCTAGGGTGATAGCCCGGCACCACCTGCATTGCTGCGAATTGAATCGAAGCATACCTTGATCGAAAAAAGTTCACAGAGCGATAGTCGGACTTGATGTGGGTTCCAGATTCGAATTTGAATTCTAATTAGATGTTTTAGTGGTGTAATGGGAAATACGAAGAGATAGCTGACAGGGTACCCAGGTACCCTCGGGGTGACCATTTAAAGGGGGGAAACGCTCACAAGCAAAGGGCGCCGGTGTTCACGACCAGGTTTCAGAGGATTGGAACTTTAATTAGCCGACGGTTTACTCACAGCGGAGTGATGATAGTTCAACGTTCAGGTCATACTCTACAGTGAGAGTCAGGGGTAGACCCGTAGTAGCGGCGTGACACGTTACAGGGCGACAACTGGTCACGGAGCTAGAGGACAGGTGCGTTTGTTCAGTTCGCGGCATAATTGCTTGGGGGAGCAAAAAGATACAGCAAAAGCGATTGTTATGCATGCTCTTAGACATGACATTCTTTCTCCAAGTGGTGTTGAATTCGCGGTCGCCCTCAATCTCACCTCGTCGACGCCGCCCACCCTCGTGAACGTTGTCACTGCGAAATCGAACCTCCTTCGTATTTATGGCATCCGCGAACAACCTTTGCCAATCTCCGACCATGTTGAGAGCGAACGTGACAAACGTGCATTTGTGCGGAAGGGGACAGAGGCCGTAGAGGGTGAGGTCGAGATGGACCAGTCTGGCGAAGGCTGGGTCAATGTGGGTGCGGTCAAAGTGAGTACTCGGTGTAATTCATTCTCGAAAACTGCTCTCAAGAAGCGAATCAGTCGGATGCGAACCAGAAGACTGCAACTACGCTGCGCTTCTATCTCATTCGTGAGCATACACTACATGGGACTGTCACGGGAATGGACAAAGTGCGCACAATGTCGTCCAGTGACGACAAGCTCGACCGTCTACTCGTCTCCTTAAAGGATGCAAAGGTACACACCGTTCTCCTCACACGAGCCGTCCTGAATCCGTCCATAGATCGCGTTGCTGGAATGGTCTGACGCCCTCTATGACCTCGTCACGGTGTCTATCCACACCTACGAGCGTTGTCCACAACTGGTATGCGCCACATCTTGGTCGGGACATACTCTTTCAACTTCTTCAACAGGCAGTTCTCGACAGTCACCTTTTTCGTGCAGAACTTCGTGCAGACCCTTTATCTCGTTGTGCTGCTCTCTCCCTTCCTAAAGACTCCCTTGCGATCCTTCCCTTTTACCAAACGCAAGCTGAACTCGATGTCATGGAACAAGACCAAAGTCTAGCAAGGTATTCTCTCACATGTCCATCTAATTAATACCGGGGCTCACAATTCCCTCAGAGAAGTGCCCTATTCTCCCTCTTTCGTCTTGGATTTGGTTGCGGATGTTGACTCGAACCTGCGCAATGTCATCGACTTTGTGTTTTTGCCTGGGTACCATAATCCCACTATTGCCGTGCTTTGCCAATCTGAGAAAACCTGGGCCGGGTAAGCTCTAGGGCCTTACATTCATAGCAATTCGCACTCGCTCACACTCTGCATCTTGGCCTTCGATTCTAGCCGCCTCAAGGAATACCGCGATACAGGTCGTTTATACATCTTCACTCTCGATCTCCTCAACCACACGTATCCCATCATTACCGCCGTGGACAATCTCCCGCATGATTGTCTCTCTCTCCTTCCCTGCGCACAGTCTATTGGGGGTGTTATCGTCCTTACCGCCAATTCGCTCGTCTACGTCGAACAAGCTGCCCGACGGGTCTCACTCCCTGTCAATGGATGGTCTGCGCGTGTTAGCGACATTCCCTCCCTTCCGCTTGACAAAGATCTGGATCTCGTCCTAGAAGGGAGCAGGCTAGTGTTTGCAGATGAAAAGACATTCTTCGTGATCAGGAAGGATGGGATGGTCCACCCTGTAGAAATTATCTCAGACGGACGGACGGTGTCGAAACTGGTTCTATCCCCAGCACTTGCGCAGACGACGATTCCTACGGTAGCAAGGCAACTGAGCGGGGGGATGTTATTCGTAGGGAGCACAGTCGGACCGTCGGTGTTGCTGAGAGCAGTGAGGGTTGAGGAAGAGGTGGAGGAGGGTGAAGCAGAGGATACAAGTGCAGCACCGACCGCTGTAGTGGATACCAAAAACGCCATGGATATCGATGATTTCGATGATGATGGTGAGCTAACATGAGAATGCGTCTGGATATCACATCACTGACGCCGGATCATCTGAAAGACTTATATGGAGAGTCAAAGACTATGACCAAAATGGCCGCGAGCGGCGCAGCTCCTGGGGCACACCCCTGGCGGACACGCTCTGTGATTCATCTTTCGTTGTGCGACTCGCTTCCTGCCTACGGGCCGATCGCAGATATGACATTCTCGCTGTCAAAACTAGGGGTGTGTGTCATACCTTCATCCTGTCCCTTATGGCGCGCATATACTCACATCTCCGATCTGGCATTCGTACACCTGGCGACTAATTGCTCGGGGCATCCTCCATGTTGATAGGAACGATATGTTCCGGAACTCGTGGCTGCCACAGGGAGCGGCCATCTAGGAGGTTTTACTCTGTTCCAGGTACGCCAAGACACTCGATTCCTGTATCCCTTGTTTGTTTTACTGTTAACCATTCTCCATGTCCAGCGTGACCTCCCTGTTCGTACTAAACGCAAACTTCACGTTTTGGGTGGCGCACGTGGGATCTGGTCTATCCCGGTCCGGCAGTCTCACAGAGTAAATGGTACGTCATATGAAAAAACCAATGGCGGATTATTTGCCGGGGAGAGCGATACGATCGTCATTAGTACGGACGCTAATCCATCCCCTGGGGTATCCCGCGTGCGTTTTCTCTATCCAGCTCTAGCTTCGGGATGAGCTGATCTAGAAATGGGAATTGCTTAGATTGCGACCAGGGCTGCGAAGACGGATTTGGCTATTCCGACTCGTATACCGGGGACTACGGTCAGTGCCGGTCCGTTCTTTCAGCGTACGGCTATTTTGCATGTGATGACGAACGCAATACGTGTCCTCGAACCGGGTGCGTGTCCTCGTAGTCTGAATGCATCTGTGTTGTTTGATGCGTGATGGGTAGATGGTACCGAGAGACAGATCATCAAAGACATGGATGGGAACATGCCTCGTGCAAGGATCAAGGCGTGTAGCATATGCGATCCCTTTGTGTTGATTCTCCGAGAGGACGAAACCATTGGCTTGTTCATCGGCGAGACAGAACGAGGCAAGATAAGAAGAAAAGATATGTCGCCGATGGGTGAGAAGGTAATGTCTGATGGTGGCTTGTGTCATAGACAGGGCGCCAATGATGTTCCAACCAGTCATCTCGGTACCTGGCGGGATGTTTCTACACAGATACATCGAACCTTTTCGAAATGACGACGACCGATGGCACTGCCAGCGCTTCTAGCAGTGTTGATAAGAGTATTACCTCGACTCTTCAGGCTGCGGTTACTACAGGATATACTAGCCAATGGCTGGCACTTATCCGACCCCAGGGGGTCATGGAGGTTCGTCCGTCCGTCTACCTCGGAGTCGAAAGATTCATGACACTGCTTGATCAGATATGGTCCCTCCCGAAGCTGGCGCTTGTTTTTTCGAGTGTGGCCATCAGTACGCTCGAGCCAGTGCTGACTGACTCATTTGATCCACCCACGCCATCTCCTCCTCAAGATCCCCCACGCAAGCCGCATGACCTCGATGTTGAACAGATCCTCATTGCACCCCTGGGAGAGTCGGCTCCAGCTCCCCATCTTTTTGTATGCTTGTTCCCTTTACTGCTGGTTCCATCGTCTAACAGACCTTATAGGTGTTCATGCGTTGCGGACACTTGGCGATCTACGAAGTTCATTCCATTCCCTCATCTATCCCTCCGTCCAGCGGGCGTTCCACCTTTTTGAAAGCCGTCTTCACAAAAGTCCTGACTCGTACATTTGAGTTGTCCAGACAAGAAGAAGCAGAAAAAACTGTACTTGCGGAACAAAAGCGGATATCACGCACATTCGTCCCATTCGTCACTTCTCCTACAACATCCCTGAACGTCAATGGAGAGCATACGCTCACGGGCGTCTTCTTTACCGGTGATAGATCGAGCTGGATAATACGCACGGATAAGGGTGGCCTCAAGCTGTTCCCAAGCGGACATGCGGTCGTGCACGCCTTCACAGCGTGCTCGCTGTGGGATTCAAAAGCGGAGTTTTTGATATACTCTGACGAGGTAAATGAGGTGGCGTCGCGCCGCGAACCTCGACTTGCTTTTCACCGAGGCGTTAGGCTAAACGGTCTGTTTGTAGGGTCCTAGTCTTCTAGAGTGGGTCCCTGACCTCGAATTGGACACCCCGCTGCCGAAACGTTCGCTTCCGCGGTCTCGACCGTACTCCAACGTTGTCTTTGAACCGTCAGCGTCATTGATCGTTGCTGCGTCCACATTGCAAGCGCGATTCGCATCATATGATGAAGACAGCAACATTCTTTGGGAGCCGGATGGTGAGTGTGTCGTTTGAGATCCGTGTGGGTGAGAGCTAAAGAGGCGTAGGTGCAGGTGTTTCATTCCCGCAGTGTGACTGTTCGACATTGGAGCTTATCTCCCCCGACAGCTGGATAACCGTAGATGGGTGGGTCACCTCTGTCTATATGGAAGTGTTCGCATGACCTGTCCACAGATATGAATTCGCCCCCAATGAATATGTGAATGCTCTAGAGTGCGTGACGTTGGAGACGTTGAGCACGGAATCTGGGAGCAGAGATTTCATCGCCGTTGGAACGAGCATCGACCGTGGTGAAGATCTGGCTGTCAAAGGCGCAGTGAGTAATGTGATTTCCTTCGCAATTCCCTTCGCTTAGCACTGTACTTCCTTCCAAGACCTACATCTTCGAGGTGGTTGAAGTGGTACCTGATCTATCGTCCAACATTCACCGATGGTATAAACTGAAACTGCGCGTTCGTGATGACTCCAAGGGGCCTGTGACTGCTCTCTGCGGAACCAATGGTTATTTGGTGTCGTCTATGGGGCAAAAGGTGGGATGGAGAACATACTGAACGAATCGTGGCTTGAGCTGACGTGAATGCTTTAGATCTTTGTCAGGGCCTTTGACCTTGACGAACGCCTCGTGGGTGTCGCGTTTTTGGACGTCGGTGTCTATGTCACCAGCCTGCGAGTGCTCAAAAACCTATTGTTGATTGGAGATGCAGTCAAGAGCGTCTGGCTCGTTGCCTTCCAGGTATATATATCCTCATTCCAATCTCGACGGGCAGCACTGAACGTGAAATTCGACTCTAGGAGGATCCATACAAACTTGTGATCCTGGCCAAGGACATTCGGCGGACATATGCGACCAACGTCGACTTTTTCTTTACGAACAATGAGCTGTCGATCGTTCTCAACGACGAAGAGGGCGTGATGCGTATGCTCACTTACGACCCGAGTGGTATAGCTCTCCCTTGGATTCGGTTCGATGATTTTGACGTTTGATCCTTGATTTAGATCCCGACTCGAGAGGTGGTCAACATCTCCTGTGTCACACCGAGTTCCACTGCCACAAGGAGTGTCGAGCGTCCCGCACGATAGCACGGCGAACGAAAGACGACAATGAAATTCCGCAGGCGAAGCTCATCTCTGGTATGCTCTCGCGCGCTGTTACTTCGCCACCCATGACCTTTTTCATCCCCCCAGGCTTCACGGACGGCTCGTTGTCCGCTCTGACGCCCGTCGACGAAGGCGCTTTGAAACGATTATATCTCCTCCAAGGTCAACTGTTACGCAACGTCCAGCACGTCGCGGGTCTCAATCCCAGGGCATACCGGCAAGTCCCTTCTGGACCTTCTTAACGCGCGAACCCGTTATTGACATATAGTTGCGAATCAGGATCGTTCGCAACGACACCGTCCCTAAGCTATTGTCCAGAGGCGTTTTAGATGGCCAACTGCTCGCGGCGTTCGAGGAGCTGGGTATACAGGGACAGCAGGAGATGACGCGGCAGATCGGAACTGAGAGGATTGCCGTGTTGCGGGATTGGAGTTTGCTTGCTGTCCCTTGGTGATGCCGTCTTTTTCTTTGCTTTTTGTCCTTGTGTGGTATATTTGGCGCTCGCTGAGTGGGCTGACAGTGAGAAGGCGGGGAAGTGGTCGGCGAGAGGTTCGGTGCTGAGATTCCAATGAGTCGTATCTGTAGTACTTGTTTCGATCTAATGGAAAATGAGCCATTGGGAACTGATCAGATGAAATATTCATGATGTTCAAACAATCCAAGAAATACTTGGGTGTGGGGCATATGGTGTAGCTGGTTATCACATCCGCTTAGCATGGTGCTGAGTGCGGGGGGTCTCCGGTTCGAGTCCGGATTTGTCCACATTTTTTTGGGCCTTGAATCTCCCGAGTTTACTTAACACCCTCCTATTCCCGACGACTGTTGGAGCCCAGAAACGTTTGGCGAGGGAGGGGCAGTTCCGCCATTCACTGGTACACCCAGAAAGGAAAAGGTCCCCCGAAAATGCTAGGATATGGGGTGCACATACCCGGTCTCAGATAAGGTCCGGTAGCCCCACTGATTGTAGGAAGACGTACTCAAGTCGAACGGGGAACTGTAATAGGAACAATGTAAATCGTATTCTATATTCAAACCTGGACTCGGCTAGTAAGTTATGAGTACCATGATTAGTCTGTTCTGGGGTGCCTGCATTATTGTGTTTTGCACACACAACCCTCTACGCACAATGAAGGGATCTCGGGAATAAGCATATTGCGATCAATTGGGCCCTGTTCCTGCTATGCACCCCCGAATTTCGATCTACCACTGTCACTGGACTTGCTTCAAATTGTCTGACATGGCTAGAAAGAGTACAGCATGACTTTTCGGTTGCTCGACATGTTTTTTTGTTTCGCTTTTGCTGATCTCATGTCCACCGGACGCGCATCACTTTCCTACTGACCCCTGTAGACTTTTCCCAGATCGTCTCTACCTGACCCCCATTCCCTCGCTCATCCGCGATCGACCCTACACACCGAACAAACTCCACGGTGCCGCCTCCAACGCCAAAGTAAACTGTCTTCCCAGCAACAAGACAAAGATACTCGTCTCCCTCGAAGCAGGCATCTCGCATGACGCGGACTAGACTCGGGAGACTGTCTTGATTGTATATCGTTTCGGAGGTGAGGACGAGGTGGTAGGGTCCACCTGTGTGACGCAGATCAAAAGTGTCCCACGAACCGGAAAAGAAGCGTATGCGGACTCCATGATCGTGTAGCGATGTTTTGAATGCGTGAAGTAGTTGAGGCGTGATGTGTAGCTCCGAGTCGACGTCCCCGGATGTGTTGGCCTCTGAGATACGGTAGACGTCTGCAGCCGGCGAGGTATCTGGAAGGTCGTGAGGGGTGAGACGTTCACCCCAGCTGACGCCATGGAGACAGAGGTTACTTACACCAAGCGAGAACGACGTTCGGCGTGGTTACCAGTTGCAGGACGGAGGCATTGTAGTCTTGGAGGTGAATGTGTGTCTCGGTGTCACCGGCTGGTGGCAACGATAATATTTCCTGAAGAATACAAAGCGTCGGGATCGCCGTGCCACACCCCAGCTATATGGATTAATCGGGTTAACAATAGAAATCTGGGGGTGGTCATATACAATGAAACTCTACCTCCAACACGCGTCGGCCTTTGGCGTTGGCGGCGTGACCGTCGCGTCTGAGACAGTTCGCCAGATCAAGACTACATTCCCACGTTTTCAAGCCGCCCTCATAAACGAGAGGGACAAGATCGGATGGATTGTCGATAAATTGAAGCGCTGATGCGAGACTGGGGTCAGACCCGAACGCAGGACCCGCGGGTTCTGGGTCACCAGTTCCCTCGGAGATGAGCTGAAACCGCGCATCGAACAAATCTCGGCGTGCTAGTTCCAGGTCGGGGTTGCGACCATCGGGTGATGGAGCAGAGATGAACGAGTAGGATATTTGGGTCGGCAATGCTTCCAGCTAGACTTGATCGATGAAAAGTGAGGGTGGTGCATGCAGGGGTGAGGAGAATATTTTGTACGTACCAGTGAATCAAGATCAATTTCGGAGAATGGTTCCCCGCCAGTTTGCTGTGGCCTTGAAGTAACATCGTACCCTTCATCAGTAGGAGGCACGCCTCCTGCAAATGTGGCCGAGTCGTTGACACCGTCCTCGAAGTTGAAGTGGAAGTGGAACATGTCCAAACATGTGCAACCGTTTTTGGTTTTTTAGTGAGCGGATATTTGGACAAAGTATATCATGGCACCCAATCACGGACCTGGACGTCTCGCCCAAGAATAAGGTGTGTCCTCGACACGAGAACCTACCAGGTGATCCGAATCGCCACCTCGCGTCTTGGGATGGCTACTACTACCATGCTCTAACACCGTACGAAAGCACTACTAAGAGCCCGTAGACAAGATTGGACTCAACGCCGTCTACTTTCGTACGTACGTGGCGTCACCCGCCATGACACGCGTCTTATTCCGTTGCATCGCGTTGCTCGCCGGGTACACCGTGCTCACCCATCGAATACCGTCTACAACCTCCAGCACGTCCCATCCATGAACCGCGAGGTCCCCCCCCACACACCACCCGCAACGCGTGCAAGGATCGGGAGTCCCTACCAGTACCTCTTCGCTCACGCCGCAGTCTCTCTGAGAGTCATACCGTCATCGTCGGTCTTGTCATGGACTTTTTATCTGGCGGAATCGGAAACACGCGTTCAATGGCGCCCAGCCTCCAGGAATGGTTCCCGCTCGCCAAGTCCAACGTATCTCTGCCCCGGACTCAGACTTTTTCATCGTCACCGCCGGTCCCCCTAGGAAATACCAAAAACGACCGAGGGATCCGTGCGATTTTCGATCGAACGCGTTCAGGTCCCCCCCCCCTCCCCTACGACGTCGGTGCACTATCGGCCGGAAAGTCGGACGTCTCCCAGAGCTCATTGAATACCGCACTGCGGTCCGCTACACGGCACTGGTACGCGAACTGGAACAGGTTCTCGTCATGTAGAGGCGGCTCGAGCCCGCCCAAACTGCACTCCGCAAACGGTCAGAGGAATGTAAGCACTCGGGTACTGCGTCGGTGCGGTTCCGTGGACACGTTCGGAGGCGCTCTGGAGCTCAAGCTTCTGGATGTCCACGGGTCTGGTTTTCCATAGGCGGCTATATGTTTCTGCCGATGCCCGAAAACGAGTACGAACACGTGACTTGGTGTTATCGATTAGTTAGACTGAGGCCTTGCACAAAAATACGTCTGTCCCAAGCCAAATATATAGATAATACACAACACACGATGCGAGCACACGTTTTTACATCCACGTTCTCATCCTTCAAGGAAGCGCGAGCCAAGCAGCAAGCAACCTGGGGAAGTTGGGCGTTCCGAGACCAGTCACAGGGTCCCAGCCGATCGTGGCGTTGTATCCGTTGGTTCCGCATCCCGGATTGTCTCCCATAGTGATATCGTTGAAAAGCCCAGCGAACGCGAGGGAATAAATCTATAGGAGAGGCCCCGTCACGATGTTGCAGTGTTCGTCGGAATACGATTTCACTCACCGTTGGGTTGATGAATCCGATAGTCGATTTGCCGACTGCGATGCGAGCATCATTGATCATGGTGAAGATCGCGCCGCTGACTGGAGAGGAGCAAGACGTTCCGTAAACGAGCTCAAATGCGCCGTCAATCTAAGTCACGCAGGAGGAATGTGAGCCTGATCTTTCACCCAGATAGAATAAGAATAGCCAACATACAGCAACGACGTAGTTCGCTCCGTTGGCAGAAATGTCAGGGAAGGCACGAGACTGTTTGCTCGTCAGCCCTTCCAACTTGGAGTGAAACAAGAAGGTACCTTTCCAGTGGAGTTCCAGACGTCGGCCGGGTAGTCGGGGTAATAATTTGTCAGGTAGTGTTCAACGGCCGATTTCTGGTACTCGGGCATAGCAAAGTAGTTGCTGAATCCACCGCCAGAGTAGATAACCTCCTCGCAAGCCGTCTCGGGCTCGTAGACGGTGGAATTAGGTGGGACCATGGTAGCACCAACGGAAGTAACGTAAGGGCAAGTTCCAGGGAAACTTGGGTTGAATATCATTCCGGTGGTAGTTTGAGTGCCTACCCACCAATACAAGACTAAGAACGGAATCGTGCAGGGGAGAGAGGTCTACTTACCGTCAGGGTTCAAGCAAAGACCACCGTTACCGGCGACACCGTTGTCACCAGAGCTGTACAGGATGGTGATACCCATGAGACCAAGTTTGGCATACTCGGCACACTGGCGTGCGGTATAGAACGGTGTAAGATCGGCTTCGTTGTACCCGTACGAGGTCGAGATAACATTTGTGGGTGCAGCGGTTCCGCATGCCTCAGGACCTTGATGAAGGATACATGAAGCTATTCCGAGGGAACACATCTAAATGTGCACCGACCTTCATATCCACCGCCATACGGATCAGGATAAATAGAATCTTGGGTTGGGTCATCACCACCTTCGAAATAGCAATAAGAAGCATCGAGAGCATCGAGGAAGTTGTTAAATGAGGCGCCTGATAAAACGACATCAGTTTCAACGTAACTTATATATGATATCTGAGTGACTAACTCTCCACCATATCACCAACTTGGTACAAAGTCACCGTTTGCGATGGCCCGAGGAGACCCATACCATATTGAAGGTCAAGGTCAGATTCACCGTTGTAGCCGAAGCTCTGATACTCAGTCTGTGCGTAGCCTGAGTAGAAAGTGAGACCTATATGCAAATCTGTGCAGTTGTACATCCTTACCTCCGTCAATCGAGACCATGTACGGCGACTTTCCGTAGAGAGCGGGAGAGAAATTTCCAAAGAAGATGTCCAGATCGGTCTGA
Source organism: Boletus pseudo-olivaceus (assembly GCA_038092955.1). Taxonomy (NCBI): domain Eukaryota; kingdom Fungi; phylum Basidiomycota; class Agaricomycetes; order Boletales; family Boletaceae; genus Boletus; species Boletus pseudo-olivaceus. Next base: position 12,558 of record JBBPRI010000136.1, on the reverse strand, counting down.
AGGTAAGCCTGTGGGGTGTACTCGACTGTAATTCATGCAAATTTCAGCTGGAGGTAGCATTGCAACAATTGTTCGCTTACCAATTCCGTAGCTATTCGACCCAACCGCGCTCGGGGTGTAGAAGATTCCATAGAGCGCGCGTAAGCAGTCCAGGGTAATGTACTGGTCGCACGTCGAAAGGTCAGTGGGCACTGCAGCTTCCATCCTTCCAGACGTCTTTGGTCCAACTCCGGCACCTGGCTGACCGACAGAACGAGCAGGTTCCGTACTACCACGACGCGTCAGCCTGGCATCGAAGTGTACGCTCGGCGTGACAAAGTCCACGTGAGGGGCAATGTGTGTAGGGAGATGGTAAGCGTCACAAGCTATATAGTCGATCATCAAAACCATGTGAAATACAATCTCTGGAATCGACCTACCAACGTGCTCCTTTCCCGAGGCATGACTGTAAAGGTTGTACTCGGTCTGAAGGAGACGCTCTGCCTCCCCGACAGTAGCAGTCACTTCAATCCAACCTTTGTTGGACGTCAACCGGATACGGTTGCTCCCGACGCCGCTCTCCAAGAGCCATGATCGAACTGCCTCGATCGTCTCGTCGCTGGGTGCGAACATCTCGAGGACATCACCTGCAGACCAGTGTCTCCCGTATTTCTCGGACTCGGGGTGCGACACTTCCATGAGGTATTCGCCGATATCATCAATGTTCCTCTGGGTCAGGGCAAAGCGTAGCGGAATGGGTGTGCTAGGGTCATGTCTGCGGTTGAGCGTCCAGCCCACGGGGGCGTGGGTGCGCCTCTCATGGAGGATGTAAGGCGAGAGGGCCGGTTCTGCGGCCGCGAGGAGACCGAGACCAAGGACGACGAATGAAAGGAGGGCCCGCATGAGGGAGCAACAGCAGGCGTTTCAACGCCATACTACAGTCTCGGAGAGTATTTTATGGGAAGAATGGTGGGACGAAAAAAAACCTCGGCAACGTGTCCAAGATAGGGTAACGGTCTCCCGGTGACCTATGGGAGTTCGGGGCATACTTAGGACACGCGCCGCACGCGGACAGCGATTCTCGTCCTTGTTGCTGGGAGTTCGTCAGTGACTGCTGACGAACTGGGGGGGGCGCCCGAGGTGGTAGGATTCCGTTCCTCCCGAAGCCCCCGCCTTAGATAGAAAACCCTGTGGTCACAGCGGCCACACAAAGAGCAGGCGACGAGGACCTTTTGTGGTTAATGACGTTCCTCCGCTTGGTGAAAGATAGACAATCCAGCGATAGCTTTCGAGTGCTTTAACAGCTTGTGCCAAGAATACAAACATGGCGTGAGGTTCTGAAGCTAAGCGGCCATCTGCCGAGTGTGGGAGTAGTAGCGAGTCCAGTGGTAGCCCAGGTAATCATCACTTCTTGGACGGCTTTCGCTGGTCACCGGGCCTGGCTGGGACAGCCTGGGAGTGAGAAAGGTGCGCAATTCGAGAGGAACAAGCACATGTTGAAGGACTTCCACCGCATGGTCAGACGGATCACTAGTAATTGTTGGAAAAAGAACATGGAATGATCCGTAGTACCTGTCCGAAAGCGGTGAAACGGGGCCCAATGGCAAGTCCAGAGGTAGATGAGCGAGCTGTCTCGGAAGATTTTGGCTCGTTCAGACAAGAAAATGTAGCCAGCGTCCGGGATAGTATTACACAAGTGCATACATTCTGTCGGGTATATTGTGTCTCGGGTGCAGAAAAAGTGGTGTAAAGGACCCAGCGCAAATAATCTGGTAAATTTGAACGCGCTTACTATAGTAACAATCCCCCAAAGGCTGATATGCATTGATGCCTATTCCACTCCAATGACAATCACACAGGCTCGACGTCCTCGGGCGCGAGGTGTGACAATGGGTGTCTAAACACTCAGCAAGGCCGCACAACGACCGCGCTTCATGATGGTGTCCTGAGGCTTGTGCCCAGCACTCACCAAACCTTGCTTGGGCCTCCTGTTGTTGAACAATGCTTTGAGGCTGGGTGGGCACCGAATCTAGGAAGGTTAACCACACGCCATAGGTGTCTGTACCACTTAGCTAAATCTAATGTGTCTGGACTTGTGAGCGATCGGAAGTTTCTGCTTCAGGGATGTCATTTCCTCGAGGACCTCTGTGGCATTGTTGACCGCAAACATGTACCAGTAACAGAACTTCGTCGACAAAGTCTGCCGCAGGCCACAGGTCGAATTTTCGTCTCCGATTCGGTCCGAATTTGCCAATTACATAAATAATAGTTAATTTCCGGGGTTGATCCGCTAATAACAATAATTTGTCTCGCTAAGACATTTCCATAAATGGTGTTGAATAGGAATTAACTTTGATCATTGTGCGAGGCTTGAAACAATGCGTACGCCCTTCTTGCAGCGACATGTCCGAGTCCGATATTTAAAGGCGGAGCCTACTACGCACATAGCCAGCATATTCCCGTCCATCAAGTATCTTCGTTGAGCCAATACACAATCTTATCTATTCTCCTTGTGAATCACTACCCCATATCCATGGACGACCTTGACTTCCCATACCACTCCTTCGTACCACCTCCATTCCCATTCAGGGTAAACGTTTTCGACGTCCAGTCCTTTGCCTCACATATTCTGGATGATTGCGAATACACCTACGCCGGATCATCACATGGCTTCTGTATTCTCTCATGAAGCGTTCACAGCTTCCTATACCCCAGTTGCACATCGTGTGTATCAACACGGTAAGTTTGGTGAGCCATTTGACACAACGCATGGTAAAGGCTCATTTTTCACTTTACCGACAGATTGTATTCTACCGCTTCGACGGTTGTTCATCACAACTTATCCTTATTCGTTAGATTATTTTCTCCCGTGACCAAAGTTACAACACCGGGACTGGCCCCAAGAGAGTCGACCTCGACGCGCTATGTCGAATACCGACGGCGGGCTTTTCCGCGACCGGTGTTGCTGTAATATCATTGTATCAAACATTTCTGTATGTCATTGGTGAGCGTCTTTCTGTCTTTCTGTCTATCGAACCACTGACCGAGCTTAAAGTGATCAACAGACCATGAGATCGTCACGGTCATCACGCGGGCGGTGCACCTCCATTTTGGTGTAATCCTGCAACGGTCTGAGGTCATCGACTATTCTGGAGACCATACAGATCGGACATTGGCTATCCCGTCTGGGTTGGTGTCGGACCAAATCAGGGTCACGATGTCCATCCTCAAGGTCGCGGCGATACCGGTTCCACCTGACGGCGCACTCGCAACTACCCTATGTAACATCCCGGTCTTGCCTGGTTACCGGTGACATCTGCATAGCAGTCTACGGTCCAGTAGACGGTGGTTACAGAGAGCGCATGGAACGTTGGGGATCCTTGAGTGGGTGTTGTCCGAGACGTCGAGAGTAGAAGGGAGAGTGTGTGTATTTGTAAACGTGTCAGAAATGTAGCATAGAAAGGCCTATAGGTGTTGTTGCGTTTGCGGTATCAACGCTCTGTCGATTGTATCGTACTCTGTTTTTTTCTTGGTGTTGTCGTCATGGTGTTGCTGTATTCTCCTCGAAGCTGGTTTTCCGTGCGGGAAGGTATAATGTTCTTGCAGGTACACAGAGTACTAGCAGTCTTGCTCCCTCTGAGATGGGGCTGACGATACCTTCGTCTCCTATGTGACTATACTGAAAAGAAAGCCGGGAGAGCCCCACGTCGTATCTGCTCAGTTCCTCATCGACGGTTTCAGCCCAGTGGGCAGTATCAGTATCAGCTCCGGTGCACCGAAGCTTGGGTGACTACACGGACCGCAAAGGCGGACGGGCTAACGCCAGTCTGTTCTCCCAGCGCATGGCAATTCCATATGTTGACATATGTCGTCAGGTCTCGGGACCCACGTATTCAATCGGTGTTGGCAAGATGCATTCATTTGGCTTGATCCGCGATGCGCGTGAGTGATACTGGTAAACGTGTAGAAAACATGGATAGGTGAAAGCATGCCTCTTGCGTGAATCGAGGGATGTGGCGTATGAGACTCCTCGCTGTTCATTCTCCGGGGAGCAGGCCGCCGATGCTCTCGGCTTCACGTTGTTCACCAGCGACTTGGAGGTTAGGCGCGGAAAAGAAAAGCAAGGGCATGTTACCGACGGGCAAACGGGCGACGTTGAAGTTTCAAGGCTCGTCCTGTAAAGAGCATCGATGATCTGCGCTTGCCTAGCCACTCGCGTTAGTACCATGAATACGGGTCTGGCACCTCTGCCACAGTCGGCAAGACGACTCTTGTAGCAGCTGTCGTGACAGTTGCAAGAACGGGAAGGCGTCATGGTAATCTGTGAATCATTCAGCCATGGGGACGTTAGCATCGAGTCGATTGCTAACCGAGGTCGTAGGAGTGGCACGACGGATTGTTCAGAGCTCGGCCCAGGCGAAGTCGCAAAGGGATTGTGTGCAACGTAGATGCGTTTATTGTTGGCGCTGTGCGGGATCCACCTGCGAGCGTGTCAGTGGGGAAATGTGTACACCTCCCCTGCGGGCGCGTGATGCAGGGGGCGTCCGTCAAGAAATCAAACAACACACCTGGTGTTGTCCAGTCTTGGAGCAAGGCTCTCTGGTTCGCTACCCGTTGGAGACGCATCATGTGGCACTAAATCTATGCGAAGGGTACCTATCTGGATAATTTGATGCCACATATGCTTGGTCGGGAATGTATTGGCGCCAAAATACCTGGAGACTCTGGAGACGCGTTTCCCGCTGGTTTCGATCAAGTGAGGGATTAATACGGTGGGTGGCAAGGTAGTAATTAGTTTGCCGCGTCTGCTTATGTTTATGTAATTGTCGAGTCGCGCCACCCTGAGCGCGTCGTTTATCGCTCCTACCATGATGTTCAAGCAGATGAGCGTGGACCACGTATGATGCAGCCCTCAAAGACCCTATCGAAGCCTCTTGTTCATGCCAACTACCGCTGTTCAAAGTGCTCGACACGCCTCTCCCGCGCCATCACGACTCGAAAAGCGACAATTCTAGCTCAGAACCAACCCGTCCCACGTACACGGGGACGACTTTCGTGGCCTCTTCATGACGCTCAAAGTGGCCTGTGATAAGTCCTTGGAGCCATTTTGACCGTACCGGCATCTCCGTCTACCCACCCTTCAAGAAACCCTATGACGATTATCTCTTCATCTCGCACAGGCAGGCAGGTTATCGGAGGTGCCTGCTTTGACACAGCATGGACTCTGGTGCCATGCGCACGGAGCCCGGCGTGTCGGAAGAAACCATCGCAACACGTTTAAGTAAGTAAGCTCCCAGGAATATCTTTTTTAGCATCGTCAAAGGCTCTCGCTTTCTCCCGTCCTTCAAGGGTATCTCGTACAGATGCTAGAATGCCGCTCGTGTCCTCCGAGAGGCGGCGGCAGCTTCTCCGCCGCGGTAACACTGAAATTCGCTTCCTCGTTGGCACGGAGATCAAGCTCGCGTGGTGTCAGAGCCAAGAATGTGTTGGTGGGCGTATGACAGTGATCGTAAATGCGAAGGCGAAGATGAAGACACCGAAGAGGCGGAAGTGGTGAAAATACTTGAGGAACCGAGGTGTTGGGTCGAGTCAGGTGTTGCATTGCATTGGTACGGGATTGTTGTATACCTCGTCTCTGGAAATACACTGCTACCTACGCACCTACAGGCTGTTGGTGATACTATCAGATCTATGCCAATGTGACACATGATAGTTGTTTTTGGTATGTTATACGACTGGTGGACGCATTTTCCTGCAAACTCTGCTGCGTGGTGAGCAGCACGTCCGAAGAGCCTTTGATGCAATAAGCGGTTAATGTGGTCATTACTAGTGCGTACCGGTCTTGCCTATTGGCGACGTGTATGGTTAACGACAGTCAACGATCGGATTCACAGACGGCGGAGCTAAGGGTCAGTGACCTGAGGAGCTTCCTCAAAGACCGTCGAGTACACGCGGAAGTAATGCGATGATGACAATGCTAGAATATGAAGCCATAGTGACTAGACGAATGGTTCATACATACTAAAAATGCAAGTTTAGCCTGTTCCGAGTCAATGCTACATTCTAAAATTGAGTCATATACACTCTCATTCTCCCTTGTACACTCGGCGCCCTGGAGCCACTCGACTAGGCATCTCCCACTTTCCTTTAATCGGGACCAGCGAGAAATATGTCTCCAGAGTCTCCAGATGACTCGGCGCCAGTGGTGAAGGCGTTGCCGTCAGTTGAGTGATCGCCTCTGGAGGATGGCGCGAGCCGAATCTGGAGGTAGCCTGGGGCGAACTGGGTCCAAGAATGTCTGAGTACAAAACCATGACTCGGCTTTTGGTGTAAATCCATGGCTTACGGCGTAGGCTGCAGGCGGGAATTTTTAAAAAAGGTCAACGACGTGTAATACAAGGGGAAGGAGGTGGAGAACTTACCCCTGAAAATGACGATCAACTCGGGGGAGTAACTGCTGATGTGCATCGTGCATGTCGAATCTGAGGATGTGGAAATAATTGTTTTTCACCGACCTCGATCAGATATTGCTTATACCAAACGATTGTCCATCTTGCAGTCGAGTCGTGGGGCTGTGGACACAGTTTCTTCTGTTGCCAACAGACGCTGCCGCTGTCCACTGTGACACGGGAAAATGAATGATGAACAACCTAAGAATGTCCTCATTCAAGATGAAGGATGGGCTCACGACACTTTGACCCCTTCACATGTGGTGAGTGGCTTGTCACAGGCTCCGGTATTTGGTGACGCGTGTGATATTCGTCGAGGTGTATCCGTCGACGTATCTTGACTGCAAAGTAGAAGAGAGCAGTGAGTTCTGGAATGACACGTTGGCACGACCTGTCCTGTCGCTCTACCCTATCCGGGGGAACACGCTTTGGGATTCTCGATAAACACCAGACCGTTGCGAGCAGGGACCTAGCTTGTTGAGTAAGAGAAGGATGGGCTGTGGCATGCTGTGGCGTCGTGAGCTTCGCGTGTCTGGAACGCAAAGTCGAATTGGCAAAGCGAGACACAATGTTCAGGTGAAATGCACTGGAGTGTACAGCGAACGTGTCAGCATTCGAGCATCGTTGCTGTACACCGCAAGAGCACCATGATGCCAACGTCACCCGCATCGAATAAATCCGCTATGTTACGAAGGTAGATGGTTACTCACCAGCTCGGTGGCATGGGTTGTGTCACGAGCCTGAGCTCATCTTATCTCGGATTGTCCTTAGGTCAAACGGAACGTATGATGTTGGGCCCGACAAACGTCCAGCGTAGTCAGATTGAATGGGGCATTTCGGTATAATACACATTGGAGTGCATCTGCGCCATAATCACGACGCCGTCGCAACCTGTTGTATCGATCGCGGTATGAGAATGGGTTCAAAAGATGAAGTAGAGCGTACCAATTGCACCGTTAAAGGCATAGTGTATGGTATAGCATTGGCCCCGATTGCGAACGGGACTCAACTACTCTAGAGACGAAAGGATTAACTATCCTCCAGTTGACATGGTTCTCTTGAACTGACACGACGATCTGGTCGGGCTGGCGGATTCCCATAGCTTGTTCGACCGTGGCGGAAGAAGGGACAGCCGTCGTCTTCGTTCGATACTTTGATTTGCCGAGAGGTGACTACGTATCAAACCTGGCCTGAAGCCGCTGAACTGAGCCTTCGCAAAGCTTCCTTCGCTTTGGTTTGTATCTGTTTGGCATACTGATCTCTACCCTCCGTTTCAAACGGGCCCGTCGACCGGGCGACCTTAACGTCCTCAGCGGTTGAGCATTTATTTACGATGCGGTGTCTCAGTGTTATCTGGCTCCAGGGCCGAACAGTTGCAACTTGAATATGCCCAGTGACTGTTTCACGAACTCTCTCGATGAACAGTGCCCTAGAGTCGCGGTCATGTCATGTATTCACTGACGAAGGTACCCCGGAATATCGTGGCTCTCGACCGATCACCAACCTCGTGCAGCCGTTGCCAACTTAGCACGCTGAGTACTGAGATTCTTGCCCCTTTGTCATCCCCGGCTAACCATGTACAGTACTATTCTGGACTGCGATTCGGACGCGGTATCACCTGAAGATGCCTTTTCAGACCCGTCACAAGAAAGACGCCAATTTGTGTAAGAGCTATGCCAGACCTTCAAGGTACACCGTGGGAGGCGAAACGGTTCGTGGCGGTACTCAACCCGTTTTTCCTCCAAATAAATGACTCCAAATGTGAACCTGCCCTATGATAGGTTCGAAACTGCTGGTCCGGTTTGGTCAGGTCTTCTCAGCGAACACCGTGAGCAAATTCATCCTATTGCACTCGCGGAGCAGTAGTACCCGAACCGATACCCTTTCTCCTTTTCCATCAAAACATGTATTCTATCATGTGAGTAACGATACCGCGTTGTACGTCGTTTGCACCTTATCTCGCCTTATGTAGTAACAGTTCATTCCACAGCACTGAATAAGTTTCATGATGGATCAACTGTGCTGTTATTGGAAGAGACCCCCCCATCGTGTGGTTCAATAAGGAGTAGGATCCGGCTTCGTTCCCCTTATTAAATGCGCACAGGTGTGAGTCGTTTAACAGGTGAATCTCTGTCTGCAAGTTTGTGACAGGTTCCTATCTACTTGATTACCAGGTGCAATTGTGCCTCGTGCCAGGACTCGACAGCAGGTATTTGAAGGATCAAATTTGTGAGTAACTTCGGAAATACTTTCATCATTACCACACCAGTGACTGGGCGTAACACGAGGTCGGCGCGTATATCAATTCTAATTATGAATTAGTTTCATATCTTGATGGGGCTGCTGTCGGCGCGAGTATAGGTAGAAGGCCGGGCTTCGTGCAAGATCCGTTCGGGCAGTTCTGTTTGTTGACGGGGAGCCGATGAAAGCAGCACCATGTCCATTGTCCACGGTGTCTAGTGGTGAGATTTCCCCCTCTTCCCTCCTCTGCTTCCTTTGGGGTCCAATTCAACATAGGAAACCTTTGTTGCCTGGGCTAACATCAGGAAGAAGTTCTGGCGATTCCGGATTCTGGTTATCGGATGAGCCAATGCTGGCAAAACCATGCTTCTCCAAAGAGTTTGCAAGACGACCGAATCCCAAATCGTTCACGATCAGAACGGTTACAAGGTCACTTCCAGATTAGCTTTGTCGTTAAACAGACAATGTCATTGTACAGTAATGTACCCTGTCAGATCGCCACCAATGTAACGGGAACCTTGGGGGGTGAGTATTTTCATATTGCCAGCGCACACCATTTCTGACGCCAAGTTACAACATGGCGAACATCACATTGAGCATGAAATCTCGTTCGCTGGCAACGACCGTTTTGTGTTCCATGATTCATGCGGAACTCTTTCACTGGCCATGGCACCATGAAATCGTCACCATGCGCGCACCCATCAACTTGCTCTCACTCCATGTGAGGGTGGCGGGCTAAACCCTTGTCACGTCTTTCTCGCTGCGTCCGCCAGTTCTCATTGACAGCGTACAGTCACAGGAAACATATAGATCATTCTGCGACCCTCTGTGTTCCAAGGACCGCTACCAAGGCCCAAATCAAGGTACTGGCCAGCGCCGTCCAATATTTCCTGCTAACCAACTGCTGCGTAGACAAGCTACTATCAGGTAAGATAATCAACGTTATGGACACTCACACATCACACTCATGCCAGTGAGGGGCCCAACTGAGCAAGAAGTATCATCCAGATGTCGCCAATGACAATGTTTCACAAACCAAGTTTCACGCTGTGAGTAAGGCATATGCGATCCTGGGTGACGGCAGGGAACGGTACATTCTTCCATTCTGTTGCCCGGTCACCTTGCCCTTGCTCAACCCATCTCCCGGCGTGGATATGACCGCTCCCTTGGGTCCCCCTTGGTGTGGTCCATGACAACATCCCCAAGCGGCGACCACCTGACCCTCTCAACAAGCTGGCTTTAAACACTTTTAACCCAACCACCCCAGAAACCGCATGCGAAATCTCATGGGTGATTATCCCCATGCTGCACGCCACGGCCACCTCTATGAAAACAGGCGTGCGAGACATGCACCATGGACCTCAGTCAGGATTGCAGGCATCTTTTACCGCGTCACGTACAGATCCATTTTCAAATCCATTTGTACAGAGAGCAACGGGTCATCGCCGATCTGGTGTTACCTCGCAGTTGGGCGGTACTCAACCAAATTCTTGGCAAGGTGCACGCCCCATGCCCTGGGCCGGGTCGAGTGGTGAGGGAAGGTATAGCCCGGTAGTCAATGGTCATCCGACGCAAGGCGAAGCTGCAGCAGAGAGTGGAATGATGTGTGCGCTTGGGGCATCTGGGCTCGTCGGGGTTACCATGCTTGTTACTGCGATGGGGAGTAATTCGAAACAAGCATCATAAACATTTCTGTGGGTATGCATTGCAATATGACACGATTGGATGACTGGTATGCCTTCCCCAGCCGGTTCAATTTTACGACAGCAAACATATAACATTTGAAAGGGGTGTATAAACTATGCTGTTGGGTTTGATATGCTCATACACAATAGGACTAGGACCTGACATGGAAACTTCATTCTAGTTGGTCACCTTTTTAGCCACATTGTGCCAACATACATGTATGTATGTCAATGGTTTTTCAAGAGTGGTGTAAAGGTCTGTAGTTCTCAGTCTGCAGGGTCCCCAGCAAGGAGCCTGTGAAAAGTGGTATGGTCTGCAGAAGTGGCATTGAGGTGGACCATGACCTAGCAAAACAACTCAAGAATAATAGTACATGTTGTGAATCCAATCCCGAGACTTGACAGATCAGCTATGAAATACTACTAGTACAGATATGCTCTGTTGAAGAGCTTCATTGGGGTTGTCACAGATGATGTTTGATCCATCCCTGAACTTTCTGTGGGAAAGTTTTCTTGACATTGATGGATTGGCCCAGAGCTTTTGCCAAAGCTGGATGCTCTGTAACACATAAACTAACATGGTATGGAATTTCAAGTGTGAACATACCTAATGGATGCTGCAAAACAATGTGAAGGATATCTTCACACAACAACTCCATGTCAGTCCCATGCAACATAGTTGCCTGGTTCACAGCTGATGCAATAGTTGCAGGGTGAGAGGACTTCATAAACTTCTTAAAGGAAGCAACAAGGTGCCCTCCTTTCTTGTTTTGAGTCCAGGAGTGAAAAGAATGTACCAGGATGATCAAAATGGCTAAAATAAATGTTCAGTATAGATATTGCATAAAGGTATATGAAAAATATACAAGCAGCAAGAAAGCAAGCTGTATGGAGATCAGGGCCTGGAAGCTACAAGAATATAAGTTAAATGATTGAAAGAAATGGAAAGCAGGAGAAACTAACCAAAGATTTGAATGACTTTTGGATGTCATCCTGCTTGAGAGTGTGAAACTAGCATTGTGTCAGATATCAAAGGGAGAAAAACAAAATTCATATATTTAACAAAGGAAGCACATACATCCTATATTATGAGGAAAATGAGTGTATTAGAAGCTAGAGTATGTCAGATACGATGTGGCCCTCTCCATGGCCTACCATCCTCAAACGGATGGAGAAACAGAACAGTACAACCAGGAACTGGAAACGTACCTCCGAATATTCTGCGACGGTCAACCACACAAATGGTTGGACCTTCTACCAATGGCAGAATTTGTGCATAATGCCGCGATACACACGGTCACGGGCAAATCGCCCTTCTCACTGGTCATGGGTTTTGAACCAAGATCATACCCACCCCTCGGTTGCACCTTCCTCCCCGCGCTAGAAAATCGGCTCTCCCACATTGAGGATGCACGTAAAGAAGCTGAAGCAGCGCACAAACTGGCTCAACAATGTATGAAGGAGAGAACCTTCTCTCGCTTCAAACCCTGGAAGGTTGGCGACAAAGTCTGGTTAGACTCTAAAAACCTCAAATTACAAACCCTGCGCAAATTCGCGGCCCGACGAACTGGTCCTTTCGAGATAACCAAGGTTATCTCCCCAGTAGCATTTCGGCTAAAGCTGCCGAACCAATGGAAAATCCACGACGTCTTCCACGCTTCACTGCTGACGTCATATCGGGAGACTCCGGAACATGGTCCCAACTTCACCCGACCACCACCGGATCTTATCGGGTCAGAAGAGGAATACGAAATTGAGAAGATTATCAATCATCAGGGAATATCGGGAAGAAGGCAGTACCTCATGCACTGGCGAGGTTACTCCGATGCCGAACGGACTTGGGAACCGGAAGGGAATTTTACAAACACCGATTCAATTCTAAAGGAGTATAAAAAGAGGGTCGGACTCTGAACGCCTCTTCCTTCAGAACCACCATCGCCAATGTCCTTCCCCATTCCCCTCTCTAACCAAGAGCTCCCAAAGCGCCTTTCTCGCCTCCCCCACTATTGAAAGGAAACTTTTCATACTTCCTATACTCCCTTCAAATTCCCTTTATAACCGTCCTCCAAGACCGAGTATCGCAACCGCTACATTGCGCTCTACTCTAAATTCCTAGTCTATTACACGACTATTTAAACTGTTATCACTATAGTCTATTACACGACTCTAAACTAGTTACAATATTGAATCGCCTTATGCGATCT